>BHFT01048687.1:0-13170 GCA_004320025.1 Laticauda laticaudata
GGAGGAAGGGCGTTTGGGGACAAAGAACACTGGGCTAAGGACTTTGGGCTTGAGCCGCAGGGACTGCACAGACATTGATAAAGAGATGATAAAGTAGGGAGGAGGGCGTTCAGGGACAGAGAACAAAGCTGAAAGTGGGAGGGGGGAAATCCCTTCAGTCTTGGGAGGCTGCAGTTCAAGGGGGGGCGGAATCAGGGCAGGCCCTGCGGGGACCCTCCACTTACTTTGCTCTCTTCACAATTCTCAGCTCCACTTTCCTCTGTGTGCACGAAGGGGTGGACTAGATGTCCATTTAGGTTGTCAAACTGCTCCGGGGCCCTGGTGCTTCTCAGAAAGGGGCCTCCAGGCTCTTTCTAGCTAACTCGGCAGAGGGGAAGGGTCGGTGAAAAGGGGGGGGAGTGGGGGGACTGAGGAGAAGGGAGGGGAGGGAGGGGCTACTCCAGGAGGAGGGCCTTGTGCAGGGATGGCAAACCTTGTAACTGCCCCCCCAGGTCCCCTTATTTCTCAGAAAGGGCCAACGGGGCCATTTAACCTGAAGGAGGAGGTTTTGGGAGGAATTCCAGTCCCTCTTTCCCGACTTGGCTTCTCCCTGGTGGCTCCGGATTCCTTTCATAGCACAACTCAGGAACGATGGGAGGGTAGAGCAGGAGCCTCTGAAGGGCCATCCCATCCCATCCTCCCTCCCTCCTCTGATTTCCCCTTCCTTCCTTTAAATCCTGTATATTATGGTTCTTTCCTGGGCTGTCATTCTCTTCTCTCTCTCTCTCTCTCTCTCTCCCCCTCGGTCCTTGGAAAAAGTGAGGCATCTGTTCCCCATCCCTGCCTTTAATAATCAGGACTTTGCCTCCGAGCCTCAGAGGGGGAATTGGGGTGGGGTCTGGATGGGGGAGGGAGGAGTTTTCCTCAGATTTCGGAAAAGATGAAGGACCAATGGGAATCCTCCCTTCTGCAGCGTCATCGGTGTCCTAGCAGAATCTCCCTGGACTTCACCCACAAGAGAGGATAGTTCAGCGCAGAGAGAGAAGCTGAGAAAGTGGGAGGGGGGATCTTTTCAGTCATGTGGGGCCGCAGGTCAAAGGGGGGTTCAGGTCAGCCCTGGAGAAGGCAGTGTGGGATTCCTTTGCCCTCCCCCCCAATCCGACGTGGAGTGGGGGCGGCGGTTCCTTTCTTCTCTTTTCTTGTTTCTCTTTCCTATTCCTTCCTTCCTTCCTTCCTTCCTTCCTTCCTTCCTTCCTTCCTTCCTTCCTTCCTTCCTTCCTTCCTTCCTTCTTTCNGCCTTCACACACACACACACACGAGACACCCCCCCCAAGACTTTGGCTCCTTTCCTGGCAAAGGGGCTTCCGGAGGGCCGATTTCATCCCCGGCACTGTGGGGTTTTCTGACCCACCGCCAAAAGAACTGCTTTTGGTTCAGGAAGGGCGGTTGTTGATATGAATGGGGGAATAAGGGGGGGGAGCGGGAATCTCTGACAGAGAATCGTGAAGAGAGCAGAGAAAGTGGAGGGTCCCTTCTGGGCCTGCCATGAACCCCCTTGAGCTGCAGCCCACCAAAACTGAAGGGATCCTTCCTCCCACTTTCTCCGCTTCTCTCTCTGCGCAGGGAGAATTCCCTTTGGTTCTGGCCCTCCCATATCAAAAGTTAAGAGAAAAAGTCTCCCCCCCCCCCCATTTCAGATCCTCTGGGGCTGGAAGCATCTGGCCGGAACACCCTCCTCCTCCCACCCTCCCATTCAATTCACAGAGGAAGATCTCTACCGTGAGAAGAGTTTCTGCGCTGGAGGAGGAGGGAGCCGGATCTTTCCCCCCCCAGCCCCCCATCTTTCTTGGGAGAATCCTCCGCTCGGCTCTCTCAGGAATGGCGCCACTTCACTTTACGAGAGAAAAAACGCAAATTTCCCTCCTTGAAATCGGCGTCTCTCTTGCTCGCAACGTTTAGACGAAGCGGCTCCTCCCGACTCCCCGTCCCTCGGCCCCAAATGGGAAGGAATCTCCCTCTTTCTTTCTGTGGCTCACGATCCCCCCTTTTCCTAGTTTCGTCTCCAGTTTCAGCTCCTTTCTTCGGAATAACTTCTGTGTTTGCTATATTTTCAAAGGTTTCTTTCAACAGAAAAATATGTAAAGTAACATTTTGGAAGAAATTTTGACAGTATAAAAGTGCCGATACTGAGCAGAGCTTTTCTCCAGGAATTGGCCTATTTCGGCTGTGGAACAGGTAGTGTCCCTAAAACAATAGGCTATTTATTTATTTTTAATTAAGATTATCATGATATAAAAATAGAAAATTATAGTAGGCAAATGGGAAAGGAGAAAAAAAGGTAAGGGGAATTGTCAGATAAATGAGGTGGTGGAAAGGGAAATAAAAGCCTTTTCCAGACAGTAAACTACAAAGTGAAATTACAGCTTCAAATTTTATTTCCGTTACATTCTTAGTAAATTCAGTACATTTCTATAACAGAAACCTCTAATTTAATCAGCAAATCGCACTTCACATTTCATTTTTTTCTGCCTTGAGCACAAAGTCCAATCACATTTGTATTTGAAATAATGTTACAATATTGGAATAATATATGATTATAAAATGGGACAAAATATTTAATGTAACTTAGCGAAATTTCTTTTTTTAAATAAAATAATATTTGAAATCAAATACTGAAGAGAATTTAATTAAAGAAAAATGGGAACATTGTCATTGTATATTTTAAAACATAAGTGAAAATAGGGGGAAAGTAACTAACAGCAAAACTCTATAATTGTTCCCATAGAAGCATGATAATTTATTAGAAAGAGATTGTTAAAATGTTTAAGACTTAAATGAATAATAATTTTAATGATATAAATTTTAATTGCTGGATTGTTGTTTTAATTATCATATTTAAAAAAAAATATTTTTTTTTCCTTGTTTTAAAATATTGAGTCTATCTTTAGAATAGTACTACGGCAGAATCTGAATGAAAATTATGTGTTAATGTTTAAGCTTTAAACTAGGGTAGAAGGATAAGCTAATGAAAGCGGCATTATACTCCAATCGTCATTATACAGAAGAATTTTGTGTGTTAATGAGAAAAGATAATAGACAGGCTGGAATAGGAGCAGACACAAGGATATACAGTATAATGTTTAAATTGAGATTGAAAATAAATATAATAGAATTAAGAGAGTGAAAAGAGGGAGAAGCCTATATAGAAAATGAAAATAGTGAATAAGAAATGGAATGCTATAATACAATAAAGCACGAACTTGAATTTATGTCTGACAAAAGATGTAAACTCGGGCCTCACACTGCGTCCAAAAAGATATTTTTGTTTTTTGATGTTTTTTATGTTTTGTGTTTTGTTTGTATATGTTTGTTTGTTAAAAATTAATAAAATTCTTTATAAAAAAAAAGATTCTATTCTATTCTATTCTATTCTATTCTATCTCTTCTTTAAAACGCCCAGTGAGGAAGCACCCACAATGTCTGAAGGAAAGCTGTTCCACTGGTTGTCTTCACTGGAAGGAAGATTCTCATTAATTCGAGGTTGCTTCTCTCCTTGATGATTTTACATGCATTGTTTCTTGTCCTGCCCTCTGGTGCTTTGGAAAATAAATTGCCCCCCTCCTCTTTGTGGCAGCCTCTCAAGTATTGGAATACTGCTGTCCTGTCAATCCTAATCCTTTTCTGTAGGATCAGCCAAACCCAAATCTTGCAACTGTTCTTCATGTTTCAATCTTCAGGCCTTTCATCATCTTAGCTGCTCTTCTTTCCACTTTCTCCAGTCTAAACAACTTTTTTGTAATGTGATGACAAAACTGGATGCACAATTCCAGGTGTGGTCTTACTAAGGCTTTATAAAATAGTACTAATACTTCAGGTGATTTTGATTCTCCGCCTGTTTATACAATCAAGGATTATATTAGCTTTTTTGGCTGCTGCCTCACACTCGACTCATTTTTAAGTGGTCATCCTTTCAGATGGTCCCTCTCACAGTTTTTGAGCCAGGTGTTAACTCACAAAGCATCCCTGGCCTGCTTTCGAGTTGCCATAGATAAGGGGGATGAAAAAACAACACTGCAGCTGCAGCAAGGCAGCATGTCAGTCAAAACAAAACCACATTCCAGACATATCTGTCAAGGCCGTCCCTGCAGTTACCCATAGTGGCCAGAGTGGAGTAATCTCTACAACCCACAAAATTTCTTCATTGGAGAATATGGCTGATGATGCACCCTGAAGGGGAGGGGGGAAACCAGAGCTGGAACATAAATTACTTGGGATCAGATTTGGTTTCACTTGGAACATGCCGACATGAAGCTCCTAATAAAGAACTGGATTTCTTTTGAAACTTGGCTCGAAGCTCATGATTTAATTAGGGCATCAGTTGGAACCTTGACAGCAGTTTTTATGTAATATTTTTCCTGCCCAAGTGTAAAATCTTACTTTTCTCCACATTAAGTTTCATTTTGTTGGATTAAACCGTCTCACTTGGATCAGAAAGGCACAATATGCATACAAATCTATAGACATGGTGGGTGTCAGGATTCCAGCGATCGCTGTAATTAAATCACGAGCCTTGAGCCAAACTTTGAAAAACTTCAAAGAATTCATTAGGAGCAACATATGGGCATGACCTGTTTGTAGCTGTCACCCTTGACCCTTGTTTTCCCCCACCCCTCAGGATGTATCACAATTCATATTCTCCAGCAAAACACATCCACAGCCAAGAGTCATCAATCATGTTCTCCAATTAAAGATATGCGTGGCAGAAACTTGTGGCTCCTTTGCAAGATATGAATGGAATGCACTTTCCATTGCAAAATGCTGCACCGCTCCTTCAAACTCCTCCTCCTCCCTTCTGTTGGCAACTATAAAGCAGGCATAGAAATGTTTTGAGTTGACAGTGGGTCAATGGTTAGAATGCAGTATTACAGGCTAATTGCCCACAGCCTGGAGTTCGATCCTCACTGTCTCGTGGTTCATTCAGTCGTTCATCCTTCTGAGGTCGCTAAAAAGAGGACCCAGATTGCTGGGGACCATATGCTGCCTTTGTAAACTGTTCAAAAAGTGTGGTAAAGCATTGTGGAGTTGTATATAAGTCTAAGTGGAATTACTATTGCTATATAGTTTCTCCCAGAGCATGGATCCTTTTATGAGAAGATGACCATTCTGAGCAAAACTCTTTCCACATTCCATGCATTTAAATGGTTTCTCCCCCGTGTGGCTTCTTTTATGGGAAATAAGATTACATTTACGAGCAAAGGCCTTTCCACATTGTGTGCATTTAAATGGCTTCTCTCCTGAGTGGATCTTTTCATATCTTCTAAGTCCACTACTATGAGCAAAGGTCTTTCCACACTCCATGCATTTAAGTGGTTTCTCTTCTGAGTGGATCTTTTTGTGGCTACTAAGTCCATTGCCATGAGTAAATGTCTTTCGACATTCTATGCATTTATACGGCTTCTCCCCTGTGTGGATCCTTTCATGGGAAGTAAGTGTACTGTTATGAGCAAAGGACTTTCCACATTCCATGCATTTATATGGTTTCTCTCTTGAGTGGATCTTTTTGTAGCTTCTAAGTCCATCGTCATGAGCAAATATCTTTCCATGTTCCATGCATGTATATGGTTTCTCCCTTGTCTGGATCCTATTATGGGGAGTAAGTGTATTGCTATTAGTAAAGGTCTTTCCACACTCCATGTATTTAAATGGTTTTTCTCTTGAGTGGATCTTTTTGTGGCTTCTAAGTCCATTGCCATGAGTAAATGTCTTTCCATACTCCATGCATTTATACGGCTTCTCCCCTGTGTGGTTCCTATTATGGGCAGTAAGTGTACCACTATGAGCAAAACTCTTTCCACATTCCATGCATTTATACGGCTTCTCCCCTTTGTGGGAAATAAGATTACATCTATGAGCATAGGTCTTTCCACATTCTATGCATTTAAATGACTTCTTTCCTGAGTGGATCTTTTTATGGTTTCTAAGTCCACTGCACTGAGTAAATGTCTTTCCACACTCCATACATTTATACGGTTTCTCCCCTGTATGGATCCTCTTATGGGAAATAAGATTACATCTATGAGCAAAGGTCTTTCCACATTCCATGCATTTAAATGGCCTCTCTACTAAGTGGATATTTTTGTGGATTCTCAGTCCACTGCCACAAGTAAACATCTTTCGACACTTCATGCATCTATACGGCTTTTCCCCTGTGTGGATCCTTTCATGGGAAGTAAGTGTACTGCTATGAGCAAAGGTCTTTCCACATTCCATGCATTTATTTGGTTTCTCTCCTGAATGGGTCATTTTGTGGCTTTTAAGTCCATTGTCATGAGCAAACATCTTCCCACATTCCATGTATTTATATGGTTTCTCCCCTGTGTGAATCCTATTATGGACAATAAGTGTATTGCTATGAGCAAAGGTCTTTCCACACTCCATGCATTTAAATGGTTTCTCTCCTGAGTGGGTCTTTTTGTGGCCTATAAGTCCATTGCCATGAGTAAACCTCCTTCCACACTCTATGCATTTATACGGCTTCTCCCCTGTGTGGATCCTTTCATGGGAAGTAAGTTGCCTGCTTGTTCTAAAACATCTTCCACATTCCAAACATTTATAAGCCTTCCCTTTTGCATCAATCACTTTTTTAGATGTAAGGAACTTATTTCCAAGAGAAAGAAAGAATGTCCCATTGAAATTTTGTCTGCTGTGTCTTCTTATAGCATCTTCTTCTTTGTTTTGGGTTAAATAGAGTTCATTTAGTTGTACTTTAGCTTTGATTAGCTTCACACTTTTTCCGGTATATTTTTTCCTTATTTTCTCTTCTTGGGCAAGAAAGTCTTGCATTGGAGCATCAGTGGAAGATGAGCTTTCCTGAGTCCAATTCTTGAACTGGTTTCTGTCATGGCTTTGAAATTTCATTTGAATTCCAAACTTCTCCATTCCATCTTTAGCATTGATCACTTGGAATAGTTCACAGGAATCTTGATTACCCTGTCCATTATTACCTTCAAAGCAAAAGGGAAATGAAAATGATGACAAGGTTAGAGAAAAAGATCAAAGTGTAGAAAGTCAAGTGAATTTCCTTCTGAATTTCTCCAAAATTCCATTAGGTTGTATGTTTGCATGCCTACAGTGGTGTGATATAGACATGATGGTTTCTATATTCATGAATAACGAAAGCTTTGAAAATATCCAGAAAATTTATGTTTCTTTACAATTATCTATATATATGCAAATGTGACTCAGAGTCAGTTTTGAGTTAAGGAATAATCAAGGGAAACATCCAAGGAGGAATTAGGAGAAAACTTAAGATTTATTGGGGTTGGTTAATTTCAGCAGAGGCCTGTGAAACCTGAAATTTTGAAACAAGCTCCTTCCTCCCTGGTGTACAGTGAAGCAGCTGCTCCACTGAGTCTGTCTGGCAGGTGGGACCCCCACTTGGCCTCTTCCTCAATCCCAGTGATGAGATTTTGGAGATAAATCCTTTGCTTGAAGCCTCCCATTGCCTTGTAAACATTCGTGCTGAGACTGGAAAGGTTGGGATGATTCAATGGCTATTTTGCTGCCCCAAAGTCCAATCAGCTTGCAAGGGCACTTTGGCCAGATCTGGTAGAGGCGTTGGTTCACAGAAAATGGAGGCCTAAAGTACTTTAGTGCAAGATCACACAAGACCAGTAGTGCAAGATCTCAGGCTACTAATCTCATGTCATCTTGCACTAAAGTACTTTAGGTCTGTGTTCTTTAAGAACTGAGAGTAGTATTATATATTAAAGAAGAAATAAGGTTGAAATTGATTTATGATAAGATGGGGAGAATATTAATTGTAGAGGTGGTTATACAGAATAAACATATTTTATTAGTTGGGATATATGCCCCCAATAAAAATCAGAATGAATTTTATAAAATTCATTATATGAGAAAGTAATAGAATTAGGCAATCCTAGGATCTGTATAATTGGCGATTACAATGCAATCACTAATAAACAGGAATATGCCAGTGACCAAAAATATGAAAAAAATGAAATATATTGCCCAAAAGCTTTTTGATATGGCCTAAGAATTAGACTTAATAGATGCATGGAGGAAGTTGAACCCAGGGGTGACTCAATTCACTTTCTGTTCCAATCCACACAAATCTGGTCAAGACTGGATATGGCATGGGTGAACAGTGATTTATTCAAGAAAATACAAAACATAGAGATACTAACGAATATTTAAGGTGGATTGGAATGGAAACCTGAATTGTACCTCCTGGGTATAATTAAAAGGAACTATTATTTTATATATATACTAAAGGTTAGAAATTTATAAATACTAGTTTTATTCCTTTTTCTCTTTAAGTTATAGAAAAGACTTATCTATAAAATAGTTAAAACCCAACAATAATAAACTATTATGTATCATATAGTATAGATAAGCAGTTTATATGAAATAGAAAGTAACTGCCATTTAATACTCTTTATGAGATATTTTAAACACTATCAAAATGTATTAGAGAAAAAGATGATTAGTTTTACGATAGACAATATTTGTATATTTTAAACTTTTGTATTCAATAAAGTATTTTTTAATTATTATTTTTTTTAAAAAAAAAGAACTGAGGACTGCACGAGATCCGGGGCAAAAGTCTTTGAAAATGAAAAGGCCTTCCCTCTCTTTGCAAAAACTTTTGCCCTGGATCTTGTGCAGGCCTTGGTTAAGAGAGAACAGAGGCCTAAAGCATTGTAGTGCAAGAAGCACGTGAGATCAATAGTGCTGGATTTCCCACTACTGATCTCACGTGTCTCTAATTTCGGCTTCTTTTTTCTGCAAATGCAACAAAGTAGGAAAATGAACCAATGGTTTGCCAATTCGTAGCAAGGTACTGTATTTTTCGGACTGTAAGAAAGATCTAGGTTTAGAGAAAGAAAACAAGAAAAAAAATAGTTTTTGGCCTCTGTGCGTCCTGTGTTTGCCCTCCCTGCAGGCCAAAACAGGCTCGTTTTTGTGCATCTGAGCATCCCGTTTTCAGTCTTTCCAATGCCAGGGAAGACACAAATGGAACCTGCAGGACTCCGGAGGGCAAAATGGGGGCTGTTTTTGGCCTGCAGAGTGCTTCTGGATACAAGGGAGGGCAAAAACAGGAAACACGGAGGGTTTGGGAAGCCAAAAAGGGCCATTGTCAGCCTTCAAGATCTTCTGCTATTGCTTTGCATCTTTTCGACTGCCATAAGTAACGGGGGGGGGGGGGGGNGAAGATGCCCACATGATCATATCCACAACTTCTAATTGGAAGTGTCATTTGAACTATTGGGGGTGGGAACATTTCCATCACTTGCTATATGTGAATTGCGTGCCTAATTTCTCAGATTCAGAATTCTTTGGTTGCTACCACTTCATTTTCAGTAAAAGATATCTTTTCTCTAAACTAAAGAGTCTAAGTATTTCTTTCCTGGATTTTGAATGGAGCTCCGCCTGACAGCCATATTCATTCTATAAGACACACAGACATTTCCACCCACTTTTGTTCTGGGGTGAGGTGGGAGTGCATCTTATAGTCTGAAAAATATGATAGGTTCCAGCGAGGTGAGTTGGGGGAATAGGTAGGGCGAATGTTGCAATGCCTCTGTTGTCATTCGTAAGTGTAAACGATGGTCATGGTGCTGCAACACTCATAATTACGGGACTGGGTCTCTGCTTGGGGGAGGGCTGGTAACTTGGAATAGTCGCTAAGTGAATAGTCACTAAGTAACTGTACCCTAGGATGCTCTGCGTCACACTGCCTGAGGCCTTCATTCTTGAATTGGATTGGGAGAATGCTCTTCCATGGCCTGAGCATGAAAGTTCTGCTCACACACAATTTTGGAGTACAAATGACAACACACTCCTCTCACACGACCTCCAGAGGACACATAAAAGCACACCTCATTCTTTTCAGCCTCTACAGATAAGTTCACACGGAAATGGAAAAATACAGATAAGAAATGAAGCATCTAAGCAAAGAGATATTGACTCTTTCCTTCCTTGGAGCGCAAGAAGGCCAGATCCTTTCCTTCTACCTCTCAGGAGATGATATCTGATCAGTGGTTTTTAAATAAAAAACTAACTAGAATCTGTCTTCTCGAATTCTCTGACTAGGGACCAGAAAACTCTTACCCAGAAAGACCACGTTCCTATGGTTTTCAAGCATGACGTCCGAATGCAGCACTTTCTGGTCAGGATCCAGCTGAGACCATTCCTCCTCAGAGAAATACACAGCCACCTCCTCAAAGGACACAAGACCGTCCTGAACATGGAAAAAAGAACAGAACAGGAGGATTCGCAAGATCTGTTCATCTTCATCATTCATTTAGACAAAAGGATAGAAGGAGAACTCATCAAATTTGGAGACAAGACCAAATTGACAGGAATACCAACACTCCAGAAGATAAGCTCAGAGATACAGAAGGATCGACAGATTGGGCCCATCTAACAAAAGGAAATCAACAGTGAGAAATGTAAGGTTCTACATTTACGAAAGGAAAACTAAATACAATGGCATAGAATAGGTGATACCTGGCTCAACAGTCGTAAGTGCAACAGGGATCTTGGAGTCCTAGTGGACAACCACTTAAACATGAGTCAGCACTTTTCCACAGTTGCCCCCCCCAAAACCCCAACAGAATCATAGGCTGCATTAAGAGGGATAGAATCAAGATGACAAAAAGTGTTAGGACCACTTTATAATGCCTTGGTAAGACCACACTTGGAATATTGCATCCAGTTTTGGTTGCCAGATGTAAAAAAAGATCTTGACTCTAGAAAGAGTGCAGAGAAGAGCAATAAAAAATATTATAAACTGGAAGCTAAAACATATAAAGAACGTTTGCTGGAATTGGGTATGTCTAGTTTCATGACAAGAAGGACTAGGGGAGACATGATAGCGGTGTTCCAAGAAGCAATGGTTGGAAACTATTCAAGGAGAGAACCAACCTACAAGTAAAGAGAAATTTCCTGACAGTGAGAACAATTAATCAATGGAATGACTTCCCTCCAGAAATCGTGCGTGCTCCAACACTGGAGATGTTTATGAAGAAATTGGACAGCCATTTATCTGAAATGTTATAGAGCCTCCTGTCTGAGCAGGGGGTTGGACTAAAAGACCTCCAAGTATGTTATTCTGTTCCATTGTTCCCAAATTCCCAAAGCAAAGATATGGACTTAGTTAAATGGCTGTGCATCACACAAGAACTAATTTTAGGTGAGAAAACGGGCAAAACTGAAAATTGCTATCACTGGAAAAATATTTGGGGAACTTTATCAAATTGATTGATTCTACAAAATCTCAAGTGCCTTTCAGTAAAGTAATTTCAATACCATCGACCATGGGATTCTCCTTGGGCGACTTCAGGGGAGAGAATCGGCAGCTTTGTGTTATCCTGGTTCACTTTGTTCCTCTGTGGCCACTCTCAGTAAGTGTTTATAGGAAGGAGAGAACCAGCCCTCACCCACTGCTTTCCGCAGTTCCGCAGGGCTCAGTACTCTCTCTGCTCCTGTTCAACATTTATATGAAGCCGCTGGATGAGATCACCACTCACCATGGACTGAGGCATCACTAATATGCTGATGATACTCAGCTGTATGTCTCGGCACGTGGTGAGTTAAGTGTCCTCCCTCTCGCAGTGCCTGGAGGGTGTTAGGGGCTAGATGGGGAACAATGGGTTGAAACTATACCCTTGCAAGACTCTGGGTTTGGGGTTTGTTGGCTCAGGTAGAATTGCCACCTTTAGTCTTGGATGGGGTGGCACTACCCCAAACAGACCCTGTGTGTAATCTAGGGGTTTTCCTGGACTCATGACTCCTGCTTGAAGAGCAGGTGGCAGTCGTGGCTAGGAGGACCTTTGCAAAACTTCGAGTTGTTTGCCAGTTACACCCTTTCCTGGATCAACAGTCCCTACTCAGTCACTCATACCCTAGTCACTTCCCATCTTGACTATTGCAATGCCCTCTACATGGGGCTGCCCTTGAAGAGCATTTGGAGGCCCCAGTTGGTGCAAAATGCAACGGCACACATGGTTTTGTGCAGACCCCGGTTTTTAAGGGTTTTTAAAAATGGTAATGTGGCAATGTATTTATTTCTCATTAGCCTTGCACAATTGCGAGTCAAAGATTTACAAAAAGAAAAAAAATGGATCTCTAGCAGTTCCTGCCACTGTGATATGTTTTTTCCTATTTCTTCAAGGAGTTTCTAAAAACTGCTTCTTGTAAACTCCAAGATGCAGGAGTATCTAGCAGAACAAGACAACCAGAAGAAGCTATGTTGGCTGACAGTAATTTGAACCTGCTATTCTGTTCATGTTGTGGAAGAACACAAAAATGATCCAGGCCAAACAAGGGGGGGAAATAGAAGGAGAGAGCCCTCTGCAAACCCACTTCACTTCCTGAAGGGAGAATAGAAATCTAATATCTTTTCCCTTTCTTACTTGATTTGGAGGTTCAACCGCTGTTTGATCTCCATCGTAAAAATCAGAAAACTTCATTTTTTGTTTCTCTGTAAGGAAGAAATAATTTCCAAATGCATAATTAACAAATTAGGGGGAGGTATTCTACAGGAGTGGAGAGAGCGAGGGAAGACAGATGGGGAATCAAAGGACTTCCATTACCTCCTGAGGTGTCCTAACTTGGATCTTCCCAAGCCCCTCCCACCCCTCAATCCCCACCTCCTCTGGTTACCCCCAACTTTTTTCAGCCCTTCCAGGATTTGGGGCTCCCTCTTTTCCTCCCGCAAAAGCCCCCCAAAGACCACCTCAAAGGGAGGGTTCTCCAGCCTCTTTACAATAGTAGATCTGGGGGGGACAATTGAGGGGGACAATTCAGAACTTCCCCCCTTCATCAGTTCCGCCCCCCCCCCCCCCCCCCCCCCCCCCCCCCCCNCCCCCCCCCCCCGTGGCTCCCCCTCTCCCCTCCCAGGTCCTGATCGAGCAATGGGAGATTATGGGGAGGGGGAGTCTTGGTCTTCTCCCCAAATTCAGCCCTTCCCCAGAAATCCTGCTGAGGAAATCCCTGAGGAAAAGAAGGACGAGAGGAGACATGGTGGCATCTTCCAATATCTCAGAGATTTCTCTCTCCTCCTCTCTTCTCTCCTCTAAATAAACAAATATAGAAGGGACCTAATGAAAGAGGCGGAGGTGGAGTTGCATTTTATACATGAGAAATAACCAAACTGCTCTAGAA
>BHFT01048688.1:0-14150 GCA_004320025.1 Laticauda laticaudata
AAGCAAAACAGAGGCAGTGAGTACATCGCGTTTTCGAACGGATGGCAAGGTTTTTTGTCCATTTTACATCCTCTTTGTATTCGTTGGTTCAGTGCGACATGGGCTTTACTGGTAACTATGTTGTAGTTTCTGAGTAGCCTTCAAAATGCAACCCCATGTAGAATATGTTGCAATAGTCCACAAAGGAAGTGACTAAAGCAGGAGTGATTCCGAGAAAAGATGTAGTTGGTACACCAGATCAATGTTTCTTCCTGCCCATAGTTGCAATCTATTGTTCCAACAAGAGTGAAAAGTCCATAAGGATCCCCAAATTGTGTATCCATTCTGTCTGGGGAATTTCAAAACTAAAAATAGAAACTCCATAGGACCAGAAACATCAGAAACACATAGCACTAGTTTTTTCAAGATTGAATTTAAGCCTGATTTTCCCCATCAACCTTCAGGCTCTGGAACAACCTTCAGGCTCTGGAACAAGATTTCTGAGTTCAATGGGCTCTGGAACAAGATTTCTACAAAATTAGTTATTTGGCCTGGGAATCAAATACACAGTTGGGAATCATCAGCATTCTGATGATACCTAACCCTATATCAATTGATGACCCAATATGCTGATTTCTGTAGAAATTGAATTGTAGGGTTGGGAGCATCAGTTGCTATGGCACTCCACAAGGCAGAGATCTCACTTCTGACTATTTTGCCCTTTCCCATCAATATCAATTGGAATTAGCCACAGAGAAAGGAGGAGAGCTTCTGCAAAATCATCTTGCTCTTAACCCCCTGAGTCACACTAACACCCACCCATTGAGTCATATCTGATCAATCCTACCAAAGGCCAGTAAGAAACCAGGAGAATCAGAACAGTAGTGCCACCACTATCTCATCGCTGTTGGAGGTGATCAACATGCCTTCTGAATTCTTTCCAATCCCTTAACAATAGTTGATTCACAATTCACATGAGTTTCTCACAGCAGGAGAGGATTTACACCAAAGGAGTTAACAACAGTGCAATTTACTGCCCAACTATCTCTCTCCCAGAGGGATTCATTGGATATGTTATTGTTTGTCCTTTTTTTTCTCTACAGTCCATGATCAGGTCCAGTCCTCCTTTGACCTTGATTTGTCATTTGCCAGCTTCTCTCTATATAAGATTTGGCCCTGTTCTGTTTAATTTCCAAAAACATAAGGAGATGAAGACATGGTACATAATGACCAACAGTCAGCAGACCAACAGACAGTTGGGCAGAATACCAAGCTCCTTTACCCATTTTTTTTCATCCTTCCATTGGATTGGGAAAGAATAAAATGGGTTGGCTTCACCTTTTTTCCATATAATATATTTCTGTTTTGAAATTGCCTGAGGAGAAACTCATCCATCAAAAACAGATAAGCCACTTGTCTCAATCGCTATCTGAAAGCCTGCATTAAACCGGGATTCCGGGATTCAGAAAAATGCGAACAATTCCAAAATTTTGACTGGTTTACTCCACTGGATGGATGAGAACAGCCTGTTAGTACACCAGGGTCTAGTGAAGTAGCTCCTCTTCACTTGATATAACTTGTATAGTAGAACAGTGTTGTTGCTATGGTGGCAGAGAGAAGAGCAACAAAAAAGGAGCTCTTTTAAATGAGAAAAAAGTGGGTTTTTTTTTTGTTTTTATACAAAGAAAGCAACTGTGGAAAGAAAGACAAGAAAATGTCTGCAGCTCATTTAAATTAAATTGCTGTGTTTCCAGGGGCTATTACTTGAATCTGAAATGTCCTTGTTCCATGTTCTGTGCTGTATTAAGCATAGTGAGTGAATGAAGCAATCAGAGCAAGGGAGGCAGCAGTATCAGACAGAGCACCAATAGATTCAGGCAGCAAAAAATTAATAGAAGAGAAGAGAATCAGGAGTGGGCTGCTGGGGGTTCACAGGGGTTTGGGAGAGCCCCGAGCTAGGATTCTGTGGTTTGGAGAACCCCCAAATCCCACTCCTTGTTGGCCCCACCCACCCTGCCCTACCCCTCTCACGAGTCCCGATACAGTCCGTTTTGGATGCAGGTAAGTGCAGGGTGCGCATGGAGTCTCAGGGAGAGTGAAAAAGGGGCCTCCCAGAAGTCCAGGGCTGCTGGAAATGGGCCTGTTTCCAGCTTCCAGAGAGCCTCCGGAACCCAGGGAGGTTATTTTCACCCTCCTGGAGACTTGAGGAAACCCTCTGGAGTGCAGGGAGGGCAAATCCCCCACCACTGTAGTGTAGGAGGCCAACTAGGCCACACCCACTATGGTCACACCCACCCAGTAACTGGGCAGGGAACCTTTGCTAAAAATTTTGAAGCCCACCCCTGAATGGAATAGGAATAAAGTGGAATGGAGTGGAGTGGAGTGGAATGGAATGGAACAGAACAGAACAGAACAGAACAGAACAGAATAGAACATAATAGAATAGAATAGGAATCCTTTATTGGTCTCTGGTGAATAAGCTCTCAGTCTACATATAAGCAGGTGATAAGACATAGATCATAAATCATAGTTATAATCATTCATGATAAGATTAGGGTGTGTGTGGGATAGAGAGAGGGGAAGAGCGAGAGAATTAGGAAAAATATACAAAGAAGAAAGGACAAGCTCAATTAAGTTCTGATTTATTCCTGATAATTCATAAAATGAAGCTCTCAAAATCCCCACAGTATTGGCCACATTGGCTGAAGCTCCTGGGAAATGCAAGTCAACAATATCTGGAAAGCTACACTCCTTCCCTGGGTATAACACAAAACTTGATGTTTTCCAGTTTGCCAAAGCATCTAATGGCATTGATGTCAACATAGGATGCTCTATCAATGAGCAAAATGTGCTTCTTTTCCTCTGCTGATGGTTAGCCAAGCCCTCCATTGCTGCAAGCTCTGGTGTAACTCAACTTAATCCAGAGAGACAGGTTTATTTTAAATATGTATAGACTCATTTCTGAGTGAGTTTCACATCAACAGGAGACAATAGGCAAGTTATGTCTTTTCAGGCCATGTGACTGTGCTTGAGAAATAGCTCTGGCAGAATACCTGGTGAATGAGGTATGAATCATTTCACCATTTGAATGAGAAATGGTTCAGCTTGGAATTGCTGTCTGTTGCTTTTCAAGCCCCTGATATGATATGCTGATTCAAGAACTTAGCAGCATGAAGTGGAGTTTACATCCCCTCCTTTCTTGGGCCAATAATTTATTTAAAATGTATAAATTTGTGCACCATTCAAACTCCAATTCTTGCCTATCTGCATGCTGTATAGGATCTGCCTCTGCTCTCCCCCTTTCGCTCTGTGTGTCTCTCTCTCTCATGCTAGTTCTGTTTGAATCAGGTTATTACAGCAGGTTATTACCTTATCTAGTCTGGAAAATCTATATGGGGTTTTTCCATACTGAATAGATATAGATACAAATTGAACAGCAATAGCAATGGCATTTAAATTTATACACTGCTTATCGGTGCTTTACAGCCCTCTCTAAGGAGTTTACAGAGTCAGCATATTGCCCCCAATAATCTGGGTCCTCATTTTACCGACCTCAGTAGGATGGAAGGCTGAGTCAACCATACACACACACACACATACAGAGAGAGAGAGAGAGAGAGAGAGAGAGAGAGAGAGAGGGNAGAGAGAGAGAGAGAGAGAGAGAGAGGGAGGGAGGGAGGGAGGGAGGGAGAGAGAGAGAGGGAGGGAGAGAGTGTTTAACTACAGATCCTTTCTTATATATATTGCAAATATAATATATCTGCATATAACATATCTACACATACACACACACACACACACACACACACACACACACACTCCCATGTTATCTTTGGCATAAAAGGATAACAAGAGAAAGGTCTTTCTGCTGCAGTTTAATTTTGCCCATGTAATTGCCTCAATTGCAAATTATACACAGAATGAAAAAAGAAACCTACCCCAAAAGAAAATGGTATAATTATCAGGAATAATTCAGAATTTAAACACGTTTCCAGTTTGTTGCTTGGGAGGGATACTGCCATGACTTCACTAAACTGACCCATATAATTGCACATGTTTATCACATTTGTACTGCAGGTGCTTTCTTTTTAACTGGATATGAATAGTGGAAGACGTTTCAGGCTTTGATTGTGAACAAGACAACATATGAGGTCTTGGTGGGGCAGATTATTACAGTAAACTCAGATTTCTCCATTTCCTGAACAGAAATATATCTGTGATTTCACAGGTAAGACAAGCTGATTTATTGCTAATGTTGAAATATCACAATATCTGTTTCAATCAGTTTCATTAACAATTTGCTTCTAAGCAGTGTTCAATTAGTGCTCCAAGTTTCTACCTCAGTGGCACACAGGTAGTCCTTGACTTACAACCATTTGTTTAACAAATGTGGTCATGTGGTTGTGACTTGGGCACTTTGCGAGCAGCTCACATTTACAACAGTTGCAGCATTGTCCTGTGGTCCCATGTTCATGATTGGCAACCTTCCCAGTCAGTTTTTTGACAAGCAAAATCAATGGGTAAATCCAGATTTAAACAACCATGGCGATTTTCTCAATGACAATGAGATTCACTTAATGATCTCATGATATGTTTAAATTTTGCAGTGATTCACTTAACAATCATGGTAAAAAATGTTTATAAAATAATGTGATGACTTTTAATGAGTGCATCACTTAACAAGTGTATTTTGGTCCCAGTTTTGGTGCTAAGTTAAGGACCATCTATATCAGACCATGGCTGCAGAAATCCAGAAGGGATAATTTTTGCAAAGAGATGCAGTAAACTGTAGTGCTGCATTTATACAGACCAGATATGATAGCCTTAAATCAATATTGACATGATTGTTAAAATATAAAGTCCCTCTTATTGTAAAGAAGAAATCAGGTAAACTCACGTTGTTTATTTAAGCTTACTAGCAATACCACTTAGACTTAAACTCTGCTCCATAGTGCTTTACAGCATTCTCTGGATGGTTTCCAGTATCAACATATTGTCCCCAACAATCTGGGCCCTCATTTTACTAACCTTGGAAGATGGAAGGCTAAGTCAACCTTGAGTACATCAGGATTGAACTCCAGGCTGTAGGCAGAGTCAGCCTTTTTTGCCCTTTGACTGTAAACACCATTAGATGGTGGCAAAGGGACATAGAAAATGCTAATTCCTAGCAGACAGAGTTTTGCAGTCCAGATAACAATAGCCTTTCACATCTCAAGTTGATCTCATCAATTCTGAGCCAAAATAAGACCTTACTAATCCTAAGTAGTTGGGTTTTTAAAATCTTTTTACAGTTTTCTTCTCTCAAGTCCAGTTCACTCAAAGCTCTGTAACAGCCTTCTTCAAGCTGGATAGCATGCAGGTAATATGAGTTTCAGTTCCCAGAATTTTCCACTCAGCAGATCCATTGCTAAACATTTAGAGGTTACATCTACCATAATTTGAGGTCATTTGCTCTAAGTCCTTTTGCTCTAAATCCATTTGCTCTATTATGGCTTGTTTGTTTAATGGTTTAATGTGACAAGTAAAGGTAAAGACAAAAGTTTTCCCTGCCCAGTCATAACAGAATCTAGGAGTCGGTGCTCATCTCTGTTTCTTAGCAGAGGGAGCCAGCATTTCTGAAGATGTTTCATGGTTCAGTGGTCTGCATGATTGTACACTGAGATGCATGGAATGCTATTACTTTCTCTCTGAAGTGGTACCTATTGATATACTCTCATTTGCATGCTTTCAAACTGCTCGGTGGGCAGGAGCTGGGGCAAATAATTAGAGCTCACCCCATCATGCAGTACTTGAATCTCAAACTGCCAACTTTCTAGTCAACAAGCTGAGCGTCTTAATAACTATGTCATCCTTTTAATATGACAAACATGAATTCAAAATCCTGGCTTTATTTCTATGAATCATTTCTTCCCATGATTAGTTTGTAAACATCACTTTTCAAAACATACAATTCAGTTACCTTAATTTTTACGTCCATACATTCCTTATCAAAATTCATACTTTCCTTATCAGGCAAAGCCATCAAAATACAGAATACAGAAACTAGCATTCAGAAAATTCAAAAACTAGGACACCAGTTTATGGAAGGATGGCTTAAGCAATGACTGCAGTTGTCTAGCCCATAGCAATCTTGCTATGCATCAGGTATAATAATGAACCAAAGCAACTCTAAAAATCATATCGTATACTCAGATTTTACCAGCAGTGTGCATAATCTGAACATTTTGCATCTAACTTGATAGCACGTAGCAATGGACATTGAGACCTCTAGTGGTAAATATTAATCATCTTTTAAAAATGTGTTTTGTTCCTCTCTACTTGAATCCTCTGAACAAACAAGGAACCACATTGTGATTCATATAACTCTGACTGGCCTTACTTCAAAAAGACTGATTCTGCCTTGTTAAACACTTCTTTTGCACCCTGCATAGATATGTGAAACGAAGACTTCCGACTGCCAGGATATGTCTTGCAGTTCATCCCATATTTTACATCATTTAATTGCATGTATCAAGAAGAGAATATCAAAGCACACTGATACACCAGGGAGAAAATGTTTGAATGACTGGGAAGTCGCTCATAGCTAAAAATGAAACAGAACTGTACTCAAGAGCAAACAAAGTGGAGTTGGTGGAGTTTCCCTTTCACTAGATACATTCAAGAAGAAGCTTAGTATTCTAATTTTTCGAAATGAAATAATTGAGCAAATAAGATAACTGTGATTATGAGCAACTGCAAGGCATTTTTAAAGAGCAGAAAAAGTAAGGATAAAAATTTAACCACCTCCTAAAATTAACAAAGATTCCTTCCACATACAAGAGCTGCATTAATCTGGGACTGTGCCAACAACACAGTGGACCTTCCCCAGTTCCTTAACAGCTGAGTTGGTAAACTTTGCAGATTAAATGGCTCAGTTTGTTGCTCTGTAAATAATGCAGCAAGAATAAATGTGCAGTATTTTTTTCCAAGTACAAGGACTTTTGTTCACCTCAATTCTTGGTTTGTAAATTTTTCTCTCTCCTTCCAGAAGTTCATGTGCAAAGATGAGCTGCCTCATTCCCTAACTCAAATCAATTGAAGCAATTCCTCATACAGTAGCCCTATATATTTACAAAATCACAAATCAAAGGTGGTGTTACTTTTTTCACACCGACATGGGCCAGCTGAGAGAAACAGACACTGGCTAATATGGCAGCTAGAATATGAATGAGGCAATATGATTGTAGGTACAATGCTGTGAGAATGCAAACTGTGAGGAAATGCCCTATAGTAAGTCAAAATAGAGATTGGATTTCAGGTAGACAGGAAGATGCTAGTCTATCAAATTCAAATGTCTTAAATTGTTAAGCCATTTTTTTAATCACAAAAAATAGGAATAAAGTTGGATTGAAATGTATATCTTGACACAGAGACAGGAAGCAGAAGCATTTAATATATCTAAATTGGATTTTCTATTGGGTCTGAAAAGGAGATATTTCTTCTGAATTCAGTATAAGCAGTGTAAAGAGCCAAGATAATAGGAGACTCCACTGTAGTATGTATAGGGTTGACTCAATGACCGCTTGCCTTGCTGCCTCAGCCTTGTTCCCCTGGATTTACTGAGTGCATAACAAGAAGAGCAAGGAAAAGCAGAAGCTTCTTCTTGTCTTGCTGTAAAAGTATAAATTAAGGATGGAAATACAAGAAGAGAGATGGAGGGGAGAAAAAGAAGAGAAGAATAACTGATTAAAGAATAGTGACAATGTCAAGGAGAATTTGGACATCAGAAGAAAAAGGCTGAACTAGCCCTATCCTTAGGGAGGATAGGCAATCACACAGACTCAAGGACAGCATCCTCCTCAATTTGTTTTCAGCAGTTGTCCTCTGCTGGAAGACAGAACTGAGCATGTTAAATAGCTTCTCTTGAACCCATTCTGCCATCTTCTTGGTCTTCAGGTGGACTGGAGCTTGCTAGTCCATGAGACCTGCTTATTCAATTTCTGTGGATAGGATTAAAGAAGGAACATCATCTTTGACATAAAGAGCAAAATGCCTTTGTGATAAAGTTTTCCTAAATCCAGGAAACCACATTTGAAATACTAAGGTCCTTTGCAACATGAAACTTTATAAGGTGACCATCTAAGAATTTCATACATGCTAAATGCAGCAAGCTAGTTGACTAATAGTTAACTAGTTAATTAGCTATTTGTCTAATTCCATAAACCACAATTCAGTTAACTGTAGGTTAACTTACATTTGTGAACACAAGATAGGTGTAATAGAAATATATGGTTGCCATAAAAAAATCTTCAGTTTTGCCAAATGCAAAAAGAGAACTTGATAATTTTGACAGGTGTATAAAATCAGAAAATATAGTTACGGCAGATGCTCATGCTAGAAAAAGTGGAAAAGTGAACTGCAGTTCACAACAAAATTGAAATGTGTTTTAAAAGAAGCAGAAAAAAAATCAAATGTTTTTTTAAGGATTTCAAAGTGCAACCATGATTTACTATTTGGAAAAAAAAACCTTGACACTCATACAAATTCAATTATTATGATTCTTGGGGGAATAATGGTCGTGAAGGTGAATTAACAGGAGAAGTTAAAATAAATTTGCAAATAGTTAAGAATTTCAGGGTTGATGAATACAATTCAAAGATGATCAGATCTGTGTTTGTATCCCTGCATTTGGGAATGTCATTCCTCCTTCTCCGTTTTCTCTTACTGATACAAGTTGATTTATATGCAGAATCACACTTGGATAAAATTACCTGTTCCACCCTATTATTGCAATTATGGTTTTATGGTTGCTATTTACATATATTCCTACAAGCAACATGACTCAAGATTTTCAATGAGCTTCTTAAATAAGAGGGCTTTAAATCTGGATCTTTCCAGACCTAATCTGATTTTTGATCACACATGTTTTCACAGGATGGAGAGAAATGTTGCTTTCCAAAGTTTATTAGACTAAATAACATTGAAATAAGGATAAATAAATAATAGCAGGGGCTGCCACAAAGAAGAGAGTATCAACCTATTCTCCAAAACACCAGAAGGCAAGATAAGAAACAATGGCTAGAAACTAATCAAAGAGAGAAGCAACCTAGAAACAATGAGAATTTCCTAACAGCGAGAACAAATCACCAGTGGAACAGCTTGCCTTCACAAGCTGTGGGTGCTCCATTACTGGAGGCTTTTAAGGAGAGACTGGACTTATCTGGAATGGTATAGGGTCTCCTGCTTGTTCAGGGGGTTGCACTAGAAGAATTTCAAAGTCCCTTCCAACTCTGTTATTCTGTTACATTTTCCATTATCTCTGATAGTGAGCTGCAAGTTTGGGGTTGATGGAATCAGAGGGTCCAATGACATCTGGAAAACCCACTCTCTATTCTAACCATTATACTATCTTAGTTTTCAGTTAACTATGGAAGACATGAGAACTTATTGCCCCCCCCTTCCCTTTTTAATTTCAAATTGAAGAAATGGATTAAAGCAGATGGGAAGAGAAAGAAAATTCAAAAGAAATGAAAGCTGCTTTTCATCCAGGTGATTTAAATCCTGATTCCAAACTCGGGAATTGGACCCCCAAAAAAGCAACTTCTTCCTCAACATAAAAGCTGATTTATCATAAAGAAGACCAAGTGTTAGGTTGGTATAGAAATGCTTTGCATAGAAAGGTACTTAAATACATACACACACAAATACAGCACATATAGCACCCACTGCAATGCTTTCAGCATAATAATATCCACTGAATGTGCAAATAGCCTTTGAAGCTGAAGATATGCTAATGAACTGAAAAGGTTTGCCTGTTTCATTCCTGTTCTCTCATAACTTACAAAGCTTCAATCAATGGGTATTATTTATGACACACATTCATAGTATATTACAGACAATTACAAGAATAGCAGTAAATGGAACATAAGATAATTTAAAACCATCATTATCATATATCTTTGGATCAAGCATCCAAACTACAACCATCTATAAGCACTGATCTTCTGTTACAAATGTGTAGATTCATTCTCAATCTAATGCTGAGGTTTGCTAATGCAAACCTGCTACTCAGAAAAATAAAATTCATAGAGGACATCAAAAAAGGCAAATTCTGGGACAATAGGGGATAAGGCAGCAAAGAAAGACAGGACTCCTTCTATTGCCAAAGGTAATTATTAACTAGCTGAGCAAGATCTACCCTGGAGCCACATCTTTATGTGAGGCACCATGGTGGATCAATACTAGAACTTTTTCTCTGTATGCAACTCTGCATGATGATACTTTCCCAACAACCAATTGCTTTGCTGAAAGCTTGTGATAAACAGAACAGCACCATATGTGCAGCATTCAGTACATGAGCACAAAGAACTCATTTCATAACTTCAGAGAAAGCAGAAGACACAAAAAGGGCCTCCATGCTTTCAGTGACAACACAGCAATCATTGGTCCCACTTGTTGTATTATGCTTGTTCATTTCAGGCAGACTTTTCTCTCTATGAGTATGCACAGCTTTGAACTACTGTTTCTTCCTTCCTCTAATTTTCAAAAAGTTTTTTCATAGTAATGGGAAGGGAAGGGAGACTTTTTTCCTTGATTGCCAATCTCCTAGAAAAAAAATCAGAGGTTAGGAAGATGCCTTTCATTGCATTGGCTTCCTTGGCAGTTTATTCCCTCTTCATTACTGTCTACAATAAGCCCTGGTGATGGAAAAATAACATGCATGAAATGATGTCAATTACAAACCACTCCCTTGTTTACTAGTATCCCAATGTCAGGCATAAGAACTGTAGTTGCCTGATTTGCATAGTGACATCAAGGTGCATCTTTCATCATTTGCCCCCACCTACCTACTCACAACTGCCTATTATTATCGTCAATCTCACAATCCATTTTATTAGGGAATCTCATCTAATAAGATTCATAATCTTAGAATCAATTTCCTAATTTTTAAATTGATAGTTAAGATAAATAAAATAATGCTAACAGTAAAACCCCGGAGTTCAATTTTATCTGTTAACATAAACATTATGCACTTTTTGCCTAAGAACCTCCCATAGGCAAAATTGGTAGCACTATAGCTTTGAAACACAATGTGTTCAACAGTGCATGAAAACACAGCTTGAAATAACGATATCATGAGAGGAAACAGAGGAAAAATGTGAATTTTTAAAAGAAAACAGGATTGGAAAGTTGAGTTTTAAATGGTGCAGTATAGGCCACAATATATTTGTCCTGGATAAAACTCACATTACATTCTAAAGACCACATAGCATGATTTGAGATTGTTATGAAAGTCTAAACAAGAATAACACTATTAATATTGTATTATATTGGATTGCACTATGTCCCCAAAAGATTGCATGTTATCCCACTGTTTTGTCACCCAATATGCTGACCAAGAGAAACACAGAAAAGCTATTATTTCTGAAACGTATGGAATTAATCACAGTTGGCTAATAAAGAATAGATAGGCTTGCTTTAACTTGTCTAGATAAGCAACTATCTGGAAGATATTTTGATTGACATATTTTGTCAATGGAAAGTTGAAATTTACTTGGCCTGGATGAGTTTGCAAGGGAAAGCAGGAAGAGGGACAATAGTATGCACTGTATCATATTAAAGGTCAATTTGACTTTGGAGTTTTGGAATGTGCAGGGTAGCAGAATTGATTCATGGATTAATAGTGCTGGGTGAGATCAAGTATCTTCAACACTTTGGGGTTGACGTATACATTTGGAATAGATGGTTTGTGGCACTGTTTTTCTTAGAAAGGGCTCCCATGGTAGAGCTTTTCCATTCACAAAATGATTGGCATGGTGAGCATGGCCAGTCAAAAAACACATACTACTATATCTATCAGAAGACACTTACTATATCTATCCTTACCATTTCCTCAGCCTCCCAGGAAGTATCCTATTACCTTTAGCATACCTTTATTTGAGAGGACAAATGGGAACACATGGAGAGATAACCTTGTTGAAGGAACGGATGAGCCGTTAAGATAGGAAAAATTACAACTTAGTTCTGGGAAAGAGAAGAACATGGGAGGAAATGTCAAAATAACCTCCCTTTGATTCTGTTGAGTCCCCAATGGGACAGAGAAAAACCTTCACAGCCTTTCATGATTCTGTTATTACATCCAATAGCAATAAAGTAGCATTCCTGGAATCATGGTGGTATTGATTTCCTGACCTGACCAGCCTTAAAGAATGGGCCCAAATGAAGCATTGGATTCTATCTTCTTTATTTTTTAAGAAGTCCAGTGAGTCTGGTATAATTGGAATTAAAGATAATGCTTGAGGCTGGCAGTTTGGTTTGTGGGAGGCCAAGTTCTCATTTAGTTTTCAATTCCAATTTATGTTTAAGATTAATGTTTTATTTTAAAAACAAATAATTAAAAGGTTACAATAATGAGTCTGGTAGATATTCAGCAAGAAATATGTGAATATATTGATATTCATGGGCAGAATTCTGGGACTACTAGATTAGATCAACTAGATGCTGATTGAATGGTTCAACAGTGAACATGAAGTAACACAAGGAATATTGATGGTTGAATGCATGGATGCCATTAGAAATATGTTGAGTGGAAATGAGAATGTGAATGTTTATATGCTTTGGCGGGTAGACATTGCAATAATATTTTCTGAGAACCTGATAGTTTTTCAGTGAATGTTAGAGAAAATATATGATGTAGCAGGAAAAATTACATCTGAAAATCTGTCAGGGACCAAAGGAGTCAAGTTTTATAGACAAAACTTAATGAATTACTTAATGAATTATTTTATGGGTAAGTTACCCATAAAAGGGGAAAAAGAGAGAGCTGGCCAATAAATGAATTTATGTATCCTGATAGAATACACTCAAAGATGGAAAATGAGTAGAGATGTTTCAAAATGTGCAAATGCTGATAGAAAGATAGCAGCTAATAAATATTCTGAGGAAGGAACATTTATTTAAAGAAGTAAAAATAGCCTTTGTAGGAAAGCCCTTTTTCATCCAGAACTAAAACCTGAGTATATCAGGAGAAATAAGAGATAGATCAAGAATATACAGGTGTTCAATCAGTGTAGTCACAGCAGACAAAAATGAACAACCAGTACAAAAGACATACACTAAAGTGACTTGATTATTCAGAGAGAATGAACACAGATTGAATTGCAAAAGAAATATATGAAGGGAAAGTGAATAATTGAAAGAAAGTAGACCAAATAATGGTTGGATAGAGTTAATGAGAAAGGCAAAAAGGAGAAAGGACAAAAGGTAATGAATGAATCGATGAAGGGATGTCATGAAAGCAAAGGCAGTTTGAAAGGACAGAAAGATATGGGGAGGCACAGTGATTGGTATTGGCTATGTTTCTTTTCCTTTTCTTGCTCATGCTTTTAATTTCTTTTGATTGATAATACTTACTGCCTGACTATGTTTGCCATCATTGTTTTATTTTGTTTATTACTAAGGTATTTGTTCTATTCCATTCCAGATTGACTTAAATTCTCCAGAAGGGAAAAGCTGGGTGGCTATGCATGTGTCCCTTTTGTATTGTGCATCACACTAAGGAGTATTGGGGAAAATAAAATAAATAATAAGTGCACGGGGGGGAGGAAACCCTTTCCTTAAGTGAAGAAATGAAATGTATAGTTTTAAAAGTTAGGAAAAATAAGGTTACAATCAAAATATTTGAGCTAACGTCAGATAAAGCAGTATAAAGTTCTATTGTACTGTACTGGCTCCATTTCTTTTCCTGGGCAGAGCATTTGTCACAAGAAGAAACCAATTATATAATTTACTAGGAAGATACTATTCAAAATTGTACATCAGAGTTTGCAAGCTCCAGAAATCTTCCTTGGGCAAGTTGGGTGAAGACTATTGGACCCAAAACTTGTATAATCTTTTATATGCTCTTTGAGATAATCAATCTTGCTGTACTATTTAATTTGGATTTCTTTTTAATCATGAATCAATAAAACTATCATTTTTCTTATTAGAAGTCTCATCAATCCAAATCACTGCCTGTTTATCTTTTTATGACTTGCAAAGATAACATAGTGTCCATTTTTTAAGAAGACTTCCTTGAAAATATACTTTATTAACCATGAAATTATATCTTCATACTCTCTTAAGCCCATGTCACACTGCACCAACGGATGGAAAGAGGATGTAAAACGGAGAGAAACACTTGCCATCCATTG
>BHFT01048690.1:0-35280 GCA_004320025.1 Laticauda laticaudata
TATACAGTATATTTGAAAAATATACAGTTTGGCCAATGCTAACTTACTGAAAGCAGTGTGATAGTATTTCAGTTGCTGTGGCCAGGTTCCTCTTTGATAATTTGCAAAGGAATCATGTTCCAATGTAATATTCTGAATCAGTTTGACCAGTTAAAAAAATAAAGGGACTGTTATTCTAATTCTTTTATCATCTGAAAATTAGAGAGAGAATATAAGCTATTTTTTAAATGCACACATACAATATATGGACAATTTGCAAGACCCAGAAATTTCCCTCTTATTACCACAAAAGGAACAGATACTGTACACCAAGGGTGTCAAACTCAAGGCCCATGGGTCGAATCTGGCCCATGGGGTGCTTAGATCTGGGCCGCGGAGCTGACCTAAAAACAGTGAAGGACTAGCTTGCAGTGCCTCTGCAGTGAAAACAGAGCTTGGGTGGGCCATTTTTGCCGGCAGAGTGCTTGAGCCACCACAGGCGCCCCCAACACAAGTGACGTCGAGCTGGCCACACACTCCCATGCCCCCCAAAGTCAAACACAACCCTGGTACAGCCCTCAATGAAATCAAGTTTGACACCCCTGCTGTACACTGTCCATTATAGCTCACTGATAAGACACTTGGAAGACACATTTTGGTTTTGTTACCTGCAAAATATTACATACAATTTATATTGTTGTTATATAAGGTTAACACCTTTCAAGGATAATTGCTTGAATTTATACTGCATAGTTTGGAGCTGAAACATTGTTAAAAATATAGGCAGTCCTCAACTTACGACCATAATTGAGCCCAAAATTTGTGTTGCTGAAAAATTTGTTAAATGAGTTTTGCCCCATTTTGTGACTTTTTTGGCCACATTTGTCAAGTGAATCACTGCAGTTGTTAGTAACTTGGTTGTTAAGTGAATCTGCTTTCCCCATTGACTTTGCTTCTCAGAAGGTCACAAAAGGGAATCACATGATTCCAGGACACTGCAACCATCAGAAATGTGAGTCAGTTGTCAAACATCTGAATGTAAATCATATGTCCATGGGGATATTGCACCAGTCGTAAGTATGAAAAATGATCATCACTTTTTTCAGTGATGTTGTAACTTCGAACAATCACTAAATGAACTGTTGTACATCTAGGACTACCTGTATTCTGTATTTAAACAGAGAAGGAAAAACAGTTCAATATTTTCCTCTCTTATACAAGGTCTAGATCAGACCTGTACAACTTGTGGAAGAGAAAAGGCCATATTGGTACATTAAAAATCATAGCAGATTGCAAAGCTATACTTAGTGCCTTAATCAGTTGTTTGACAGCACTAGAGTTTACAGTGGTGAAGCTTGGAGATACAGCTTGTGTTTTGGGTCAGCAGCAGTATGTCTATATTAGACATCAACCGTTATCAGTTTGCTTTGGTAAACGTGTGCTTTGCATTTTCATAAAATGTTTCAAAACTCAGTTATTTGACAGCACTAGAGTTCACAGTGGTGAAACTCATAATGGGATAATTGATCCCTCCAAATGGCTGAAGAGCTCTCATTTAAATGAAGGCCAATGAAGTTATTCCAAGCAGGTAACTGATTCAGTTATGTTACAGAGACAGATCGTGATTAGGGTGGTTAATCAATTCCATGAGATAATCATATTACTTGAATTTGCACTGTTTGAAGTAATATTTCTATGGGGGAAAATAATTGATTCCAGAGCCACAGAAATAGCCAAAGAACATTTGTAAAGTTAACCTTGTATATCTTTTTAATGAAATACTGTATAACAAAAAAGAGGATAAAGTGTACCTGTTAATATTCTGTGCTAGTTCTTCAAATTGAGTCTATTTTTTTTTAAACTTTTTTATAACTGAACCTTCCTTTTCTCCATTTTGCACAAAACTCTTTAACATTTAAAACCTCAGCTGCAGTTGGGCATGCACCACCCTCAATTACACATGCATGCTAAGTTAGCCACATATTAACTGAATTTTGGTTTTTATTCAATGTGACCTAGTATCAATTTATAGTTAGTGTTAAATATTTTACTATTTGAACTTGCACTAATTGTGACCTACCTGTACATATGTTTTAAATGATGGGATTTACGAGTTAAACAGGCAATGATTACTAAAACCAGAACCTTGAAATGTGAATTTAAAACTCTAAGTCTATTCCATGCAGGAATGTAAATTAAAATATCCCCAAGAGATGTTTCTCTTTGAATTAATTCATGAAATGTGGCTCATTACCATTTCCCTAGGTAATTGATTCAGCTGTCAAAATATTCTTCTTGCTAGAAATCTCTTCCTAAAATTCAGCTGTAGTTTAGAAAAAAAACATTCAATGCCTTGTAGCCCAGAATGGCAGAGAGAAAACGGATTATGGCCAAGGTAACTTTTCAGATGCTTGAAAAGTATGTTGGCATATGTTGCTTAGTTTTCTCTACTCAGAGTTAAATATACTCAGTTTCATTTTTTTCTCAGAGAATTTAGTTTCCAGTCCTAAATTCTTGATCATAGTTGCTTCCCTCTGAAGTTATTTGAGGCAACGCCCTCTGAATCTACTCCAATTTGCCCAAGTGTTGCACCCAGAGCTAGACACAGTATTCCTTCTTTAATATATCCCAAACTGAATTGCCATTTTCTGTACTCATCTCATATTGTTGACTAATATTTAGACTCAGATTGAAAAGAATCCTGGAAATGTATTCAAATACTATCATCAAACTAGATACTGTTTATGTGTGCTTCTGGATCTGACTTGCCTTTGTGGGAGCCATCCTTCTCATGTTTGCATTATCTATACAACAGCTCTAAAAAAAATATCACCTTGTCCTCCTCCCAATAGAACTTAATTTCTGTTTTTAATCGTACAAGCAATTACCCTTAGATCACAGGGAACCAATAGCCAGATACACATCCCTGATATTATCCAAGATAATCTGATTGCAGTTTCACCAGAACACAACAGATTGTTTTCATAGTTCAAAATCCAAACCACACATTTCTCAAATTTAAATATATCCTTTTAAAAAATGTATTATACATACATGCATAGGCCTGATTGAATAAACTCAACAATGAAAATTGTTGTGTTAATTAAAGAATTTGACTATTTGTATAGAAGCTGTTAGTCTGTAGAGATTCTCATTTATCCAGGTCATGGTTATCCCAAAGGTGCTTTTTTCTGGAGGCAACTGGAGTTTCTTGTTTTTTCTTTTGAAGATGTTTTGCTTCTCATTCAAGCAGCTTCTTAAGGATAGTAGATAAGAATCCAAACGTCTTCAAAAGAAAATACAAGCAAGTCCAGTTGCCTCCTGAAAAAAACCCTTTGGGACTATGAAAGCTGATATTCAGGCAAAGCACTCTTATACTTCCAAATTATTGCCACAAGAATAAAATTGTTCTAGCCTAGAGAATGCAATAGCTGATTATTGTTGTATTACAATATTAGCAATTGTTTATAACTTTAAACAGAATTAAAGTTCTATATTGTCAGAATACTTACTTTCTAATAAAAGCTATTCCAAAGGTAAATGCAGATTATTTTGCACTATATTCAAAATGTGAATAGACCATTAAATCATTTATTTTTTAACAATAGTAGTAGTTTTCACTTGTAATAGTGAAAAAATTAAGACATTCTCCATTAATATATCATGACTGTGGATGGTATATAAGTGCTATTGCTATAATTCAGAAGAGATAGTGTATTGGGCTAAATATATCTTTAGATTCAGAAAGCCATCCAAATCTGCTACTGATTTGTTGAGAAAATGTGCAAGATAAGCAGTAAATAGAGCCACCTTGTGGCATTTGGGCAAAATATTGTTTTTGTCAAAACAGATTTTTGCTCTTGTATTAAATATAAACTGCTCTAACAAAATTTAATGTCCTTTTTATTCTACATTTTTCATGCAAACCTGCCACACCTGACATCTCTTATTGATTCAAATAAGAATGTCATGAGGCCACATGTAACAATAGAGAGAACAGGAATTGTTGCCTGTCACACTGGTTGTACTTTTGTCATGAATAGCTAAATTATTTTTTCTTATTTCCATAATGAAGAACAACCATTACTGAATGACACCTTATTAGAACTTCTCAGACAGATAGAAACAGTCCTGATCATATTTTTAAAAAAAATTACAAAAATTTCAGTGTAAGAAAAACAGCTGAAGAAGTGATCTTTTAAACATTGTGATTCTGTACTGTAGATTGTGTAATTTAACAGATAATCTGTTTTTTGTGTATTATATTGTGTAATATTATATACAATATATTATATTGTGTAATATAAGATAATCTCTTCTTATATTAATGAAGTTACAGCTACTTATAAAAAATACAGATAAAGCCACGTCTTTATTGTTGCAGAGATTAAAGCTTAAAATAACAAAGGTATGGATGCCTCAGCATTGAAGTTGGAAGGCAAGACTTTGATATCGTACAATTGTCCTGAAAACATTTATTGAAGTCAAGGACAGCAATTAGCCTTAAAATGAATATTGAAGGAAGAATTTGAAGTTGACATTTTATTCATATTGGAGTGAATGGGAGATTGATTTAAAAGGAAAATACCAGCATTCATATTTTAAACCATCTTGTATAATATATTTCACTCATAAAACAATTACATTATAAATGTAAAAAAAGCTAGATGATACAAAATTATATGAAAAAAAAAAAACAATTTGAAAATAAACATTTGGGATTTTGAGGAATCCAACTGAGGTGCCATCACTGAAAAAAATCAGTCTCCCTTTGCCAGTCACCTCATTCTACAGCCCCCTCCCAACACACACATACACACTTTTATTTTAATATGCAGAAAATACACTATGGAAAAAATCATCTCCATAGTATATATTATTCATACAATGAAGAAACCAAATATCCATACAATGTCTGTACATGGATACACAGAGATTCTTCTCTACTGACTTTATAGCTATACCTCCAACATGGAAAAAGGGGGGAGATGGTGTGGTTACAGATACTTTTCCATGCATCTAATTCAAATTCCTTCTTGATGTAGAACATACAAGAAAAGCGTCATTAACTTCTATTTGAAGATCTCCCACAAAAAACCAACATCCATTTCTTTAAAAAAATTGGCTTCACTATGAAAGTCCTTGCCCAACTAATCCTTAAACTTTTATGTGACAGCCATTCAGATATTTGAAGTATATATAGTCGTACCATCATATTGTCCTTTCTTAAATACCCCCAAAGCCGATGAATTCCTTCAAGCTTATTTTCAATGGATTTGATGCTTTCCTCTGAACATTTTGATCAATAATCTCGGCAGCAAAATTATCCACAGTACTCCCAGTCTGCATTTAATCTATGATTGATGTTCCTTACTACAAGTGAAGATCAGAAGAAGGGAAATATTTTGCATGAGGGCAAACATTTCGAGAACTGATCCATTCTGTCTTCCTCATCGGAAGACTGTTAGTAAACATAACCTGGATACAGATTTCAAGGGAAACTATTTTGTGAAAAATTGACCACATGTGTTTTGGGAAGGCTATAATAAACTCTAAACGTAACACTGGGAAAATAGGTGTAAGACCTGCTAGCATGGAAAAAGTTTGGTTGCGCCTTCCCGTGACTCCGCTTGAGCGCCGATTCTCCCGCATTTCAGACGAGCCCAAAAGAGGAACAGGCATTATTACACCTTCCGCCTCCCACACAACCGATTGTGTCGGAGTTCAAGAGACACTTCGAAGCTCCCCTGTCTCCCTTTCAATCCGCCTGCCTCGCCAAAAAACTACCAGCTCCCCCTCCCGTTTAATACGAAACACGGATTCTCTTTCCTCATTCCTGTCGTGAACCAGGAAGCAAAACGCTCCTCCAATGCAATATGTCTCGGAGACCTTACCAACTTGGTAAGGTGCGTGGACTTCAACTCCCAGAATGCCCCTCAGCCAGCAGGAAATTCTGGGAGTTGAAGTCCACACAGCTGAAAGCCGTGAAAGTTAAGAAACGCGGCTCTGACATTCCCTCTCTATCGTCACGCCGAGGAAGGTGGGAGAGAATGCTGCGCTTGCGCATTGCACGATTTCCTGAGTGGTTGGCGACCGCGGCCATTTTGTGGACCCTTTGGTTCAACGTTCCCCCTCCCCCCATCAGCGTTCTATGACTCCTATCTTGGGGGCTGCCGAGGCTAAGAAAAGACGAGGGGCCTGGAGCGGCTCGGTTGTTTTCGTTTTTTGTTTTCATAGGGCCTCGGAGTCTCCCGAGTCCCTACGCTTTCCTCCCCCCTTCGGTGCAGCCTCCTGGCTCTGCCTGGGAGCAGCTTTCCTGTAGCATGATGGAAGACGACGGACAGCCCAAGACCCTGTGAGTGGGACGGGGAATGGGTTGACCGCTGTGGAGGTGGGTCAAGAAGCGATGACAGGAAGGGGACCTGTAGGGTTGAATTCTCTAAAGGAGCGTTTGGAGGGTGAGGGGTGAAGAAAGCGGGACCCGCAGTCGCGGCACGAGAAGGAAATATACCTCGCCTTCAGTTTCCAGGTTGCAGAGGATTTGGAGGTTCCCCGTCTCCCACAAAATGTCATCAGGATGGATGATAAATTGTGCAGGATGTAAACGCCAGAGTAGACCGGGAGGGTGGGGTGTTCTTTGTAACGGGGGAGATTTGTGGAAAGTTTTTTTTTTTTTAACGAAATGCGTAGGTCACTAGCTTAGTATATTCAAATCGCACTGGCCATTGGATAAATGTTGGCGTGCCTGAAACCTAGAAAGCCTTTTCTGTGGGATGGTTAACAGGAGGGCCATTGCCTTTGCCAATTGGTGGGGCTTATGGCATAGATTTGTAGATTTGGCATTCCCTCTGGCAGCAGAAAAGTTTTGGAAAGTAATTTTACTCGTAATGAGGGACCTCCATAAGGGTGGGAAATACATTGCCAGTTAAAGAAAGCTGGGAAAGATCAAAAGAAAATTGATGTATGAGTAGGTATGTCATTTAAAGATTTATAAGGGTGCTTAACTCAGACAGTGTAACTCTGGGCAGTGTTGCCTACAACAAAAATGTTGTACAATCAGCACCTTATAAATAAATGCACAAGCTAAAAATATGAAATATGACAATCAAGCACAGACCATAATAAACCTTAGTTAGAGGGGAGCTCCCACTCAAATGACCCTAAATGCCTGAGGAAGACCCTGGTCTTGAGAGTTTTCTTAAAGGCAAGGAGAGTGGGAGGCCGGCCTGTCCTAACCAGATAGTCTTCAACATATGACCACAATGGAGCCCAAAATTGATATTCCTAAGTGAGACATTAGTTAAGGGAGTTTTGCTCCGTTTTACAACCTTTCCTGCACCAGTTGTTGAAGGAATCACTGTAGAGTTGTTAAGTTAGTAACACGGTTTTTAAGTGAATCTGGCTTCCCCACTGCTTGTTGGAAGGTCACACAAGTCACATGAGCCATGCAACTGTCATACGTGTATGTCACTTGCCAAGGTCTGAATTTTGATCACATGACCTTGAGTATACTGTACCAGCGGTAAGTGTGAAAAGCAGTCATAAGTCACTTTAAGTGCTTCGAATTGTCACTAAACAAACTTGTACATTGAGGACTACCTGTTTTTTTTTGGGGGGGGGGGTTGTGGATNTTTTTTTTGGGGGGGGGGTTGTGGATCTTTGCAGAGGGCGGGGCAACCACAGAAAAAGCATACTTTAGGTCCCATAAGTGACAGTTTAAAAGAAGCAACCTGAAGCATGCCTTCCCTCTGGGAGCACGAGATGGAAAAGGTAATCTCTCAATGTTAGTAAGATAATATTTAATAATGATATATTAAGAAATTGCAAGGTTTGAAGCTTAGAAAGTTTGAACAATATAGCAAGTAAAAAGAATATAATTTAGAGGCCGATTGCAAAATAAACCACTTTGTAAGTAAAAATTGGAGGGTCTTAGTTAAAGTAAGATATGCTCAACAAAAATATTAGTATGTAAAAAGCTTCCCAGAAGTCAGAACAGTAAAACATGAGAGTAGTGGTGCTTAATCACAAGAAAAAAAAATGAAAATCCTAAGAGGCCATTTTGCAAGGCCTATTGAAGTTTTACAAAATAATGAAAACTTTTGAATTTTATTGACTGAGACAGGAAGAACTAGGAAAAAGGGAAGTGTGTAACTGATTTGTAGTCATTTTTGTTCTGGGTTACATGCTCAGATGAAACAGTGATGAGCCACCAGACAAAATCAGATGCAGAACAGCATTAGGTTAAGCTTGAGGAGAAACATGTAAAAATTTGTAACTTTGCTGTTTAAGAAGGTATAGTTTAGCTGTTAGAATTGTTTTACATTTTATGTGATCTACACAGATTTTTAGCTGATGAGAGACGGAGAAACCTACCTTGATAATATTAACAAAACTGATACAAAATTTATCTGTTACTAAGTTTGTGTTGTTGAAAATGAATAAAGAGCACATTTTAGTGGAGTAAAAAAAGTGAAAATTTTAATTTAAGAGTTCTTGCAAGTATATAAAGAATTAAAAAAAGTGCAGAGAAAAAAAATATATTAAAGAAAAGAGACAATTGTAAAGAAATAACTTCCTCATCATCATGAGAAGAACAAAAAATTTGAGTAACTTATCATCTTGGAGATTACCATGCTACCAAAGATCTTTTCTTCCCCTACTGTCATCTCTTATCTATAGACTAATTTTAAAGTCTTTCCATTCAGCCCTAATCAGCAAAAGTCTGATTACCAGAAATGATTACCAGAAACAATAACATAGTTTAACCTTGATCTGATAAACTAGCTTCATATTTTTTTCCTTGCTTTTAATAATCTTGATCATTAAGAGATGATCTTGGTCATCTCTTTAAATAATGTCCTATAACTTTATTTTTTTTTCACTTTCTCTTTGTCTCTTCTCAAAATTTACTTCAAAACTTTAACATCTCTTTTGTAAATCAGAAATAGGAAAGTTATCTAACTTGCTCTTGTGTTTTTTTTAATATCCCTTTTAATTGTTAAGCTGCTGTAAATGTTGTCTTGTTTCTTAGACTTGGGATATTTTCAGTTGTTCCAGTGTCAAAGTCAGTACAGAAGGTGGACTAATCATATTCTTATTGCCGCAAAGGGAATAATATGGGAGAGGGATTTGGGGCAAAGCAGTAGGCATTTAAGGAGCTAAGGTCACAGGGAACCATTTTGGATGTAGCCACCAATAGAAAAAGACAAACTGGAATCTTGAAAGCAAATTGGGCTCCTTAGCTGATACTTGATGCTTCTGCAGGTGGTGACTGTTGATAAATAATAGGTTGTCTACCTGTATCTGAGACAACCACCATAGCTTATTCCAGTGTAGTTTCAAATTTGATTCACTAGTAGTTTGATGTTGATTTTATCTAGAAATAGAAAGGCATCTCCCAGTCCTAATTCCTTGCTTTTCAAAACAGACCTCTTTTGAATTAAAAAGAATTTAATATTCCAGAGCAGATTATATGATAAACTCCCCCCCCCCCCCATNCCCCCCCCCCCCCATTACTGCTGTTTGGATATTGAATTTTTGAAACAACTTGTCTCCCTTAAAATAATTCTCTGCTTCCCTGATAGACTTTCTCAACCTATAACTAGGGGATGCCAGACTTCCTAAACCTGTAACTAGAGGATGTCCTTTTATTTCTATGTCCATACCTTTGGCAGAAACCCACCTAATGGCCAGTGTCTATAAGATATTAAGTAATATTCAGCGCATTCATACATTGGAGAAGTCATAGTGCAACAAGTCCATGGCTCAGTTCCTGAGAGACTACATATGGGCTTATTTCGTCTCTGTGCACTTGAATTCCAGTTGGTTTAATTCATGAGTCCTCCAATGGCTTCCCACACCCATCCTCAATCCTACTGACTCAACTTATTTTATGCGTGGCCAGTCATAATGTTCCTGTTCCTGTCTGACCCAGCTGTGTCAAATGGTGTACTGGCTGAAAAGTTTTCTGGACTCATCACATATATAGCATGGAGGTGATGTTATGGCCAGCAAGCTATATAGAAAAAAAAGACCATATTCATAATGCCATTACTGAGTGAGAATCTGTTGTCTTTAATAGAAAAGATTTTGTGGATTTTGTGTTGATGTATTAATGTGTATGGTATTAATAAATAAGTTTAAATAAAAATAGATGGAATGCCAGAGGTGTGTGCTTATGCATGTATTTCCACCACTTTACTTAACTTCGCACACAAGCAATGTAACTACAAAAAGTACACATTGCTTTGACTTGTTTAAGGGTATGTAATCAAAGCAGTGTATATGCATTTAACTTATGATAGTGGTGTGATTCAGGATGTTTTAATTTATGCAATGAATATTTTTATCTTCAAAATCATTCTAAAAACTTCACCATCAATAAGAACATGTAGAAAGTGCACATACCTAAATAAATTCAATAAGTCTGTGTTTTTTACCAACAGATTCTATGCTGGTGGCATACTTTTATTGGTTCTTTTATATTTTTGATTGAATGCATTTGAAAAGCAAAGGCTATCTGCTAAGTTGGAAAGTTGAGTTTTTGCATTAGTGTTACAATATCATTCATACTCATTGTGCTGCATTGCATTATCTTTTCATGGAGACTTCATAGTGCATTTCACTATTCAAAAATAATTTAGCCAAGCTAACTTAGATGTGTGAACATACTTCAGTCCACGCTGTTAATGCAAGGCATAGTACATTTTGTTGCAAAGGTTTTTTTGAATTCATTGATTTTGACATCTTCACTTTAGTTTTTTTTATCACTTCAAGCATAAAAGAAAAGTTGTTTTGCTGAGAAAAATGCATGACCCATGAAATCTTTTGTTGTGTTGAGTGTTGTAAATATAATGCACTATAATGTAGTATAGACTTATTTATAGAATGTAAATACTATCTGCTGGATATTTTGTGTTTCCCAAAGTGAAGCCCCAAGGAAAAAAATGATAAAGCTTTTTTAGTAAAATGAAAACAGTCCATGTTCCTATCAGACTTAGCTTTTGATATAAACAATAGAAATTTGAGAGGGAAGTATATTTAAACTACTTTTTTTTAAAGCTATCTTTAATGGATTGGAGTTGGTTTAGTACTTTTATTCAATATGTCCATCTGTCCTGGATCAGTTAATTAATTGAAAGGTTATTTGTTCTGTGAGAGATCAAAAACACAGAGCCATCCTCCTCATGCTTCTTTCAGTTAAAATACTCATAATACTCTGGCAAATGCTGCTCCAGATTTCAAGGAAGGTTATGCCATATTTGAGCTAAAATGTAGATGCTCACTGGTTGATAGCAAAAATTAAAGTAAGCAGATAAGGCTGAATAAATATTCATTAGAGCTGTTTGATTGTGACAATGCATATGAACCACACATTTAAAATACTTATGAAAGCTACATGGTTTTGCATGTACATATATGAAGATGTAGCAAGAGAGCAGTACACAGAATAATTCAAGAGCTTGGGAAAAGGTATGGTTGCTTCAATAATTCATAAGAGGCATTTCTTATGCACTCCTACACATTGCTATGGAACTGTATTATAGGACTTTCGCAGTCCGAATATTGACCAATCCTAATTTATGTCCATAAAAGTAGTAGATTACTTTTATTGTAGAATACGTTTTTGTTGTTTTTATAGACTACAGGTTCAAAATACTCTTTGCTATTCAGCAAATTACTCATTTTCTTATTCAGTGAGTTAAAAATTGAAAGTAGTATTTTCTCTCTTATTATAAATGTTTGATATTAATTGCCCAGTTACTCCAATAGACAGCCTACTTTACCCATTGTTTTTTTCTAATACATTGCAGATGCAGAGAGGTTATAATTTGAAAGCTTGAATGCTTTATTATATTTAAGATAATCTTAACAAAAGCATGGTATTACAAACTTGCTTTGAAAGTTGATAGATTATTGTGACTGTGTCCTTAATATCCCTCTGGATCAGGGGTGTTCAATTCAAGGCCCGCGGGTCAGATCCGGCCCACAGATGCTTAGATCTGCCTGTGGGGCTACCCTAGAAACAGCGAAGGACCCACTCACGGTGCCTCTGCCAGCGAAACCAGGCTTCCAGTCTCTATTTTTGGCTAGGACAACCTCCTGTAACCCTCTGCCCATGAAAATGGAGCTCAGGACGACTGTGTGCACAAGCAAAAGATTTATGTATATTGTCAAAATATATGCACATTTTTTTCCTCACGGAAGTTTTCAGAAAACTACTCTCTCTAAATTTTCCCAAATGTAATGAATGTAATGCATATAAGAATTCTTTCAAAATGACACCACACGTACATTTATTTTTCATCTACTAGAAAGCTTGTACAAAATAACCTATTTTTTTATATTTTAAAGGGTAATGGTTTGTATTCTTTGAAGATTTTTTCTAAAAAAAAAAGTATAAAATGCACCCTTTTTTTGTTCCTAGATGCCTTCCCTGCTTTTTTCAACTTGTAAAGATTTATACAACTAAAGGCAATAAGCCATAGATCATATTGGTAGCATTAATTTGCCTAAAAATAGCAAATAAATATTGTAATTGTTCCTTTACATAAGTTATCAGAATATTGAGGGAAATGATCCTGTTTAATGGTGCATCTGGAAAGTATTCCCAAACAGTGATGGGGTCAGAATTTGATACTTCTCCCTTGTGTGTCATTAAAATTTGACAAATGGGAGAAACTTTGATATAAGGGTCAGTATGGTGTAACAAAGATACCAGGATTGAAAGTAGAAGACCATGAATTCTTGACCTACCCTTGGCACATAGTCAGCTGGATGACCTTGGGAGAGTCACTCTTTGTGAGTTCTAGAAGCAGGTAATGGCAAACCACTTCTGAAATCTTGCCAAGGAAATTGCAAGGACTTGTCCAGGCAAGCAGTAACCAACATTGACACACACAAAAGAAACCTTTATGGAGACTTTGGGACTATATCCAAGACGCAGGTATACATTGGGCATTCTTGTTTTACACCTTAATTAGTTAACTGCAGTAGCAGTTTTTTAGTGGCAGTATTTAGTGTTTGGTATATTATAATGAATGGATTTTATTAACAATGTTTTTAATATATAAGTATTATGGCATATTTATAAAATTGATTTTTTTATACTTGCAGAATATTTTGGCAAGACATAAATTAATAGCATTAATATTAGCTTTTCTTTTCTAAATCTAGCTATGTAGGAAATCTTTCCAGAGATGTGACCGAAGTCCTTATACTTCAATTATTCAGCCAAATTGGACCTTGCAAAAGCTGTAAAATGATAACAGAGGTAATATGTTCTCACAATCTAATGTATATGAAATATCTTAACATTTCACAAAAAAGTTGTTGCTAATTCTGCTTTTTTAAAAAGATCAAGATTGCAGCATGAAATAAGACAGTTTAATTAAGGAGGACTCCTATGAAAGCATTGACTAGGATTATAGTCTTAGTTAATTGATTTAACTGACAAATTTTGATCACCTAGGAAAAGGTTCTTTTATATCAATATAAGCAATATATGCTTATTGACTCTTCTCGGCCTACCAGAAAGATTGCTTCTGTCTATAGTAATGTTTTGTTTACCTACAACTATACTCTTTTGAATGAAGGCTGGAAGGAATACTCTTTCTACAAGATAGTTCAGACTATATACGTTATTTAAAGATTACTTCGATTGCAGCATTTTCCTACTTTATAATGGAAAAGCTATGTTTTTTATCTATTTGAATAATTTATATTTCATGAATAGTTTCGTATGAATATCAGAATAAAACATGTTTTTATTAAGATTTAGCCTTGTTCTTTTGCAGTCCCATGGATGACCAAAATATTTCCTTTTAGAGAGGATGGAACTTCAGAAACAGAAAACGAATATTGTGTATTAAACTATTGAAATTGATCTGACTGTTGGATTCATTTAGAGATTTTTAACAAGTTGTATCTTTCATTATTAAAAAAGAAAACTTCATTTTGATGTTACTGAAAAACTACAATATGAATTTTGAAGTCCTCTGCATAAATGTCTAAATGATAGAAATTAGTATTTTCAATAGAAAAAATTTACAATCTGGCTTTTTTCTTTTCATTTTTATTAAATAGAGATTTTGTGGGAATATATGGCCATTTGAAATTTGGTTCTTTTTAAGTGCTAAGAAATAAGGACTATAAAACCTGGAATGTTCCTCCTATTTTATTTTAATATCTCCAAGGAAGTGATCTATTGGAAGTACTGGAACTTTTCTTAATCCTGAAGGTTTATTTCTAAATGGATTGAAATTACAACAGACATACTCCAATACTGGAATTTGAAATTTTGAAAATAATCATCTTTATCAACCTTCACCAGTTTATAGCCATTGGCTGGTTCTCATACCAACTGAAATCATTATGTTCATTTTTAGCTAATGTAATGTCTTAACTTTTATCACAGTTGTCTCAATATTTATAACAACCTGCTTTGTGCACATGGTATATCAAAGGAAATATATTTCTTAATTACTAATTCATATTTTGATTTTTTAAATGGCAGTTTCAAGGGGCTTCTTATGTAGTATCAGTAAAACAAAATGGCACAGTAGATAGTTCATTAGAAATTTAGACCAAAATACTTTTGTTGGTACATTGATTGTGTTGTTTCCCAGATTAGTGAAAGTTGTTCTGTGTAACATTTCTCTGGAGGTAGGGCATATAGATTGTAACATTGATTTTTGTTTTTTTAAATACTAAAGATTTAGTCTTTTATTTCTTTCTTAGCAACCACACATAGGTAACTGGTAACATTTATTTTGAATTTTATTATTTCTTTATTAAATGTAATATATCTACATATATCACCTGATTTATTAAAATATGAAACTAAAAATCAAATAATTTTAAATGATTTACTGCATTTTGCTGTAATTTTCTAACTCAGCTTCTTGCTTTTAATGCCTTTTGAAATCTGAAACGATCATATACATCCTCCCAAAACTGGGCTTTTAAATTGGTAAGTACTTGGAGCTGAAATGTTTGCAAAGGAAATAGCTCCAGTTATCATCAAGCCCTTTTTTCCTTCCAAACTTACATAATTCTATTTGTAAAATTTACAGGAAGGAATGAATCATTTCAGAAGCATACATATGTATAACCTAACATAGTAGATATAATCTTATCCCAAGTATCTTCTGGATCCAGTTCGATAGAAGCTGGTAGCATTCTTTTTGACAAGTTTAGAGGCTAATTTTGTGGATAATTAATTCCAATTTAGGACCACAAGCTGTAGTTAAAACTTCTTGATTCTAAGTGTGTAATCTGTCTAAACAGTGTGATGAATTTTCAAAAAAGCCTTTTCTAAATTAAACCTGCATTTTCATACATGATGGCCTCTAGATGTATTTTTGTGGATGCTATAATTTGAGATATTCTTTTGACAAAATAGACAACAATTCTTACAGCTATTTTATAAGCACTTGTGGTAATATTTTCTTTTCTAGCTTTAAGTAATATATTTTCCTGGATTTTCTTCTCAGCAACCCGATAGCAGAAGAGTCAACTCTTCTGTTGGATTTTCTGTTTTGCAGCATACAAGCAATGACCCTTATTGCTTTGTGGAATTTTATGAACACAGGGATGCAGCTGCTGCATTAGCTGCTATGAATGGGAGAAAAATTTTGGGAAAGGTACGTTGCAAAAGAAAAAAGAATGACATGTAGCAAATTAAGTAAAATAGGTTAAGATTCATGGCAAGGATTTTTTATCCCGGTTTTTAATTAGAAATACCTTGAAACAGTGTTTCTATAAAAAGAAACATTCGTTTTGTTGGAATTGAGCCTGTACAGCCTCTTCATTTACATAAAAATTATGCCAGTACTGATATTTTTTTCATTATTTTTAGGAAGTAAAAGTTAACTGGGCAACAACACCAAGTAACCAAAAAAAAGATACTTCAAGTAAGTAAAATGTTCTGAAGCAACACTACCTAAGCCATGTATTCAGTTGGATTGTATTCATTGCTTTACTTTGGCAGTATAAGAAAGCTAAACTTTTTGGATATAGTAGCAGTGTATTTCTATTTTTTTCCTTCCAGATCATTTTCATGTGTTTGTGGGAGATTTAAGTCCAGAAATAACAACAGAAGATATTAAGTCAGCATTTGCTCCTTTTGGTAAAATATCGTAAGTACCGTACTTTTTATTTTAAATCATTAATATAAACAGAATTAAAACACAAGATTGTTCTTTTTTTAAGTCACTGTTGTTTGTTAGGCATAGAATTGTTTACCTAATGGCATGTGAATGGTGTAGAATTATCTTATCGTTTTATTGCATTATATTATTCCACACAAGTATGAACAAAGTTTCTGCATTAGTTCTGTTAAAAGCTGTGTGGTTTTCACATTTGCAAATCCATATGCATTTTTATGGGTTGGGGTATGTTGTGGGCAAATGAAAGCAAACCTGTTGATTTTTGTGGCTTAGAGAACATTGTCTAATAGAAGCTGGAAGTGTCTGATAATTATATACAATAGGTAGTGTTGGACTCTGTGTTAGTTCATAGCCAGTTGTAAAACTTCATTCAGTGCATTTTTGAAATGTAGCACTACATTTAAGATTTTTAAATTTGAAAATTAAAATTCATATCTTTTGATAAACTTTTAAGTAAAGAAGTTTTAAAGATACATTGATTATGCCAGTCAAAAGTATCTTTCTCTGTTGATAGTAGAACTTTGGGACTAAATTTCCAAATATCTATAGCTTTGTAAATTAACATTTTAAACTTTGCAAGTGTTCCTTCAAGTGCTGTAGTATGTGTGTTTCTTTTATTATTTAATCTAATTTCTTGAAAAACTTTCTCCTATTGTTTTCTTTGTCTTTTTAAAAACATCAGAACAAAACCTGAACATCTTGTATTACTTTACAGGAATATATTTCTGCTATAAAGCATATTTTCTCTATGTTTTCTCATATTTTCAAATGCAACAAAATCTTATTTTGTCTGTTTGATTTACTTTGCTTTTTATCTCAGTGTGGTAAGTACTGGTACTGTTTGCAAGCCAATATTAAAAGATTTAATACAGGTTGCTATTTCTCAGTTTTGATTTATACCTGAGACCTGCAGTTTTTCTAAAGTCCAAGTCACAATTAAAAGTAATAGCATTCTGATTATTTTGCAGAATTGCTCATAAGAATGGACAGGATCTTGAAGCTAACTGCAAGGAACTGTGCACACTGGAACTCAGTTGTAGATTTTTTTCTCATTTCTATTTATTCTTATTATACATTATTTATATATACATATCTTAGTATTTACATTTTAACATTCTATATTCAGTGCAGTTCTATATTTCCAATCATTTTAACTTACTCACTAAAAATTATGTGTAAAATTTGTTGTCTTCATATTGGTGAATTTAGCATTGTTGTTAGTTATATTCGCCTTTCTTAAATTTCTGAAAATGTCAATTTTTCAAAATTTACAGCTGCCCAAACTCCAAAATGATGGTAGAGAATTGACCAAGAAAAATAAAGAAATCTGTTAACAGGCCATGTATGCCTTTTAATTCCTATTTTTTCCTCTTTTTCAATTTTTTAATATTTCATATTTTATATCACTAGGCAGAGGGCATTTATTTAGAAAATGCATGGTAAACATAGTTAGAAATGTTACAGTAATTTATAGTTCAGTAAACCTTAGAAGACCCTAGTAAATAGATAATTAGAAAAGGAAATTCTGTTCCTTTTAAAATTTCAAATTTGAACGATTTAGTTGCAGAAAGTGCAGGATATATTGATAGGTTGCATGTTTATTACATGTTATTTTTTATTTTTGTCCTACTGCTTTTTTCTAACAGGTAAAGAAGTATTAGGCAGAATTAGGAATAGTTATAGTTAGGGGTTACTGAGTTTATAATAGGGAAAACTATGCTCACAATACAGTGTGTGTGGTTCCTTTTAGTTTTTATTTTGAATATCTATAATATTTCCTCATATAACTGTGCTTCTCTTCCCAGGGATGCACGGGTAGTTAAAGATATGACAACAGGAAAATCAAAAGGATATGGTTTTGTATCATTTTATAATAAATTGGTGAGTATGTTGAACAATATAAATGATTGCTTCATATTTTGTGAGCCTAATTTATGATGGATACAATGCAAGCAGGCAGACATTTGTGGGATGCTAGTGCATAGCCCACTTTTACAACCCGTTGGTTATGCCATGTGAAAGGCAGAACTTTTTATAGCTGAAGTAATGTTATATTGATCCTTTAGACAAGAGACAAAAATATGCCTATTTTTAACTTTACTAGTAATAAGAGTACAGATATCTTTTGCAGGGCAGTTACTTCTTATGGAAATAAGGAAAGCTGTATTGGAATATACATGGTACATTGTCAGTCTCTGCCTAAAAGTGTCTTAAATGTATATATTTGTGGCCTTCCAGATGTTGCTGAACTAGAATTCTCAGCAGCCCAACCATTATGTCCAATAGTAGAACTATTGGAAACTCAAATTCAGCAGCACCTGGAAGCCACAGGGCCTATCATCTTCATTCAACATATTAATTTCCTCACATTATTTTTTATGAAAAGCTGTTGGCACCTTAATTGGTCAATTTTATTTTTTCTATCCAAAAGACAAAGCAACAAAATAGAATGTATGTTTTAATTCTCTTCTTTCAAAGTTATTAGTTTTTGTCTGTGTTTTTTTTTAATTAGGATGCAGAAAATGCAATTGTGCATATGGGAGGCCAGTGGTTAGGAGGTCGTCAGATCAGAACCAACTGGGCAACACGAAAGCCACCTGCTCCTAAAACTACACAAGAAAGTAAGTGAATTTGGACAAGAATGAAATTCCATTTTTAATTATATTAACAGAGTGATTTCTGATAGATTACCTGTCCATATAAATATCTGACAGCAATATTGAATAGGGATATTTAATATTTTATATCTCTTCTTGATATTACAAATGTATGTATAGTTCCATAGATAGTTTTGGTAAAATTTGCTTTTGTGCATATATTGTTTCATTGTTTATATGCTTTTCCATTTCATTATTGTGAGTTTGGACAGTAACCAGAAATTTTAACTTGGAAACAAAATTGTAACAGTTGTCACTATATCATGTGGTTGAGATCCAAACAAATATTTTCATTTGCAATTAACAAGAAACAAAAATAACCAGTCAATAGGACTCACTCCAGTCCAAACACTTGAGGAACAACCAGGTGCTTCCCTTAGCTCCATGCTTTACAAAAGGCCATCGAGATATCTGTATGTTGGTGGGGAATGTGTCTGGATGCCCTTGCACAGGTAGAGATCCACAAAATGGCAATATAATTAAAAGGACCCCAAGGATCCCACACCCTGTTGATTTTGGCAGGCATGGAGAAACAAAAACAAGTGGTTCAAGCAATAATCTGCTAATAATCTAAACCCTCCAGGTAATAACCAACATCTTGAATTGCAACCAGAAGTTAGCATGAGCAGGACCTCCTAAATCAGCAATGGTTAAAATTGGTGAACAAGATAAATCTGTGCAAAGATTATCCCATTCTTTGCTCCTACCTGCTTCTTAAGAAGATCTCTGTATCAGGTTTCCAAGTAATGAAATCCATGTTAAAAGAAAAATAACAAAGCCCATCTTCAAAAAGATTTATTTAGGAAAACATCAAATTGACAAAGTCCATGATAATTCTGGATCTGACCCAGCCTGGAATTACCCCACAATGTTAGAAGTTAGAAATACCCCCCCAAAAGTCACATTCTCCAATAGAAGTAATACAACGTTGCTTGATGTTATAAATCTCCACCTCCAGGGCCCCAAGCCCGGACAGTTCATTTGCCATGGGGAAAAAAGATACCCTAGCCATATCTCCACTCCTCCCACCTTAGGAATGTGTCAAGCCCGTAAAATTTTCCTTCATGACTACCACAGGGAAAATAAGAAAAAAGAATATATACTAAAACAAACTAAAATGGCTACACTTATGACAATTTCAGGCTTGACACTCTTGAGTTGCACTCCAACTTTGGGGAATGCAACCCCATTCAGAGTTAAAGATGAAAAGTATACTGATCTGACAGGCTTCAAAATTTCAGCCATTATTTTTTGCCAGGATTAAACCAATCCATACTCCCCCCCCACCCTTCAAATACCTAGAGATAAATTTGATATCACTTGGTTAATCTTGGACATATTGGTTATTATAAGCATACTAATGATACTTACTAAATGCTAACAGGTGACCTCTTTCACCAGCTTCATGTACCTGTGTATGTCAGATAGGAGCAAGTGGTATCATGCAAAATAGAAATTGGTTGACCTCTCTGCCTCCTTCTTGACTCATATGCACACTGATTGGAACCAGTTATGGAGAAAGGGAATCATTATAACTCCACGCATTCTACTCTAAATCCTGGGGCTGTTCAGAAATGTACTGAGAGATCAAGGAAGGCCAGAATGGATCTACTGTCTCTAGCCTAGTATTGCCAAACTCATCAACAGATGTGATCAGTGCTATGTAACTGCTATAACCAGATTTGAACCCTAGCTAAAAAGGTCCAAATAATCAATTTCTTCCTGAGCTCTCTGAATTCCAAGCTGGTCATCTTTTCAGTAACCTTCCCTCAAGAAGGAAAGGTGGAGGCTGTATAAAAAAAGTATCCAGTTCCATTGGGTCTAGTGGCATCTTCTTGAGAGAATGCACACCTTCTTTCACAATAGGTATAAACCATTCTTGCATTAACTATTACTTGGACCCAAACTGTCTCACTTTCTGGAGATCTCGATAATGTAGATGAGTTATGAATAAAAATATAGATAGGCCTAGCTTACAGCTTTGAGGACCTAGACCATTTCATTAGCATTAAGAGATTCAAACTATTCTCAGATAACTAGGCAAGACCATCCTCAAGCAGTTCTATAGACCTCTATAGCTAAAGGCTAAGCAAAACCAAGCAAACAACCAATCTGGCAGATGCCTAGAATAATTTTCATAGTGATCTGTTAATATTCCCACTGTTCTTCTTTAACCAAAAGGAAGTGGCTCACCTTAAATACTGCTGTCAGTTAGCCCTTCATCTACATGACAAGGGCACTTCCCTGCTCAGTATTTTGCCACTTTTATTGCCATGAGATAATGCTTAACAAACATTCTTGCTCAGCGAAGTTTTGATTTTGTTCCTTTTATCATCTTTAAACATTTTCAGTGTTTCATTAATAAATATATTAAAAATGATATTACTTATAAAGATTGAATAAACTACCAAATAATGATTTAATTACTTGAAAAGTGTTGAATTTAGGGTCTTTCTAGTTTACAGTTACAGTAGGCTATGATATTGTATGTTCATTAATGGTAGTAACAGGAAAAAATGTATCTTGCAGACAACACAAAACAATTGAGATTTGAGGATGTAGTAAATCAGTCAAGCCCCAAAAACTGTACTGTCTATTGTGGAGGAATTGCTTCTGGATTAACAGGTGAGAATCAGAATCATCTTTGCAAAGTTTTTAGTGAAGTACTGAATACTGACATGACTAACACAAATGTTAATGTTTTTAGATCAGTTGATGAGACAGACATTCTCTCCTTTTGGGCAGATTATGGAAACCAGAGCTTTTCCAATTAAAGGCTATTCTTTTGTGAGGTAGGAGAACTATAATTATTTTCTCTGAACTTAATATAGTACCACGTTGGCAACAAGCAAACATCCAACTATATTTTATCGATTACAATACATCTGAATTAATTACATTGTATTTCTGAATTGTAATCCTTGATTTATTACCATAATTGGCACCAGAATGTTGGTTGCTTGAATGAAGCAGATATTAAGATGTCATGTGACCACTTCATTTAACTACCACAATCCCAGGTCCTCTGGTTGCAGTGACTATATAACCTTGTGGGTTCTTAAGCAGGCATAGTCCAAAATAAGGAGTACAGGAATTAATTAGAGGGATAGGGGAGGTTTCACATGATTTGGAGAATGATACTTCTGAATTATTGTGACTATGGAGCCTGCTTGAACAGTGGCATGAGGAGACCACAGGAGAGCCACATAGTTTTTCAGGATAGTTTTTCTCCAGTATCTTCAGTACTGCAGAAAAACAAAAGGCTTAAGTGGGATTCTTGCATGCATTAGTGGAATAGGGAGTAGGCTGAAGCCTCCTGGGCCTGGTTAGTCAGGGATCAGGTTGAGATCCTACAGGCCATGGCAGTTTGATATGGGAGGATAAACAGACAGACATGGGCATTTGCAGCACCCCTGTGGTCATAAATGTGCAAGGACTATCAAACACCTTAATTTTCAGCATGTAACCATAAGGGTGTTACAACAGCTTATGTTGCAAATCCCTTTGTTTGGGATCACTGAACAAATGATGTAAGTCAAGGACTACCTGTAACATAAATAATAGGTTTCTTGGTGTTGGGGTGGGGGGTAGGGGTCACGTTCTTTGTTCTGTTAAGTTTGTATCTTTATAGGGCATAAGCTTAAGACCAGGAATTGTCCCATTTTGTTCATCTGTGAACCATATTTTTGTAAAATATTTACAAAAGAAAATACAGGATATATCCAATATTATATATGTTTTAAAAAATGGAGCCTTAAATATTATGGAATTATATTAAGAAGTTGTCAAAGTCAATGGCATACCTAATTATTTTTTAAGAATTTAAATACATTGGTCTTTAAAGACTGAAGCCAATCTCTCTGGATTATTACCGGCAGGTAACTACATACACTGAAGCAATAACTCCTTCACTGTTAAAATATACTTGGTATATTCTTTAAGAAAAGATATGTTGCTGTTAAGTTCCATATTGATGGTACATATATCAGGTTTAGTGATAAACAATTGGCTAATAGCCTTTTAACTAGTATATCTTCTGAAAAAGTAGACTATTGATAAATGAACTATTCTTGTTAAACTAGTCCTACAAGGTTAGAGGAGGATAATATAACAACATTTTATTTCATACCACTTTTTTGGGCTTTAGGTTTTCAACTCATGAAAGTGCAGCACATGCGATTGTTTCAGTCAATGGAACTACAATTGAAGGACATGTTGTTAAATGCTACTGGGGCAAAGAAACACCAGATACAACAAAAGAATTCCAGCAGGTAATTGGTAGACTAGCATTAAAGTGTTGTATTTTCTATATCCTCTGTTATGTGCATTTGTCCAAATCAGTAAAATCAGTGCATGTAATCTTACACATTAAAATCCTTCATGGAAATTAACCTTAGACATAGAACTTACTACTTTTGGCTTTTTCTCAATTTTTTTTCATATTAATTAATATTCTACCTTTTTGTTTATCTAAACAATTGTTTAAATCCATAGGTGGAGTACAGTCAATGGGGACAGTGGAGTCACGTTTATGGGAATCCACAGCAATATGGGCAGTATATGACAAATGGATGGCAAGTGCCATCTTATGGAATGTATGGTCAAGCATGGAATCAACAAGGGTTTGGCATTGAGTAAGTACTTCTGCTCAGAAACTGATGCTTGCATATATCATTTTCTGGGATGGGAACTCTTGATATTCGCTTGTGCATGATTAAGTCAGATGTTTTTGTTTCTAAAGTAGTGGTTTGTTATTTTTTTGTTTTTAAAAATAATAGAAAAAAACAAAAGAAACAAAACACAATATACATTATAAAAAGTTCATAATAAATGCTTAAAATAAGTTAAAAATACAACTAATAAGAAATAAGAGTATAATACGTTCTTAGAACAATAAACAGTTATAATAATATATAATTATCTTAATACATTCATATACAGAGAGAGTCCTTTATGCATCTCATGCTTTTTTTTAAGGTAGTGTAATTTGTATAAATCAGTTTCTTTATATATGTGTATATATTCATACAGTCTACATCTATAGACAATCCACTCACAGGTAGCAAATATAATCAGATCTTCAATCTACTTAATATGTGGATTTATGTTTCCAAGATGCAATATCAGTCTTTTAACTATATAATGAGGACACAGAGAATCCATTTATGTTATCCAATTGTCAAATTTCATGTTCTAAGTATATAAGTCAAGAGGACAACCCATGAAAATTTTAGCTTTTGTTACTTTCACATTTTAGTCCACTACTTTCCCCCAAATTTTAATAAATAAAAAACTGTAAAAGAGGTCCAAATTTTACATTATAAAAACATATATTTAAAGAAGCTTTGCTCTTATTACATTTCCAACAAAATACAGTCCTAACAATCCTTTTCTAGATAAATGCAATAGATAAAATTTAAATATTACATTTTGTTGTATAAATTGTAGGTTAAGGTCCTCTGCCACTCTAGATAAAATAAAGAACTTAAGACAATATTTGTCTAGGCAATATAGGAACCTCTAATTCTTTATTCTACTCATCTCTTACTTTTTCATGTCAGATTGATTTATTGATAAGTAATAATAGGATTTTTAGTTTTAAAAGATTCAACCAGTTGTTCTAGTATAACCTTTGAGTGTGTCTCAAAGGTTGAAAATCCTGCTGATCCAAACAGTGTTGTTAACAATATAGCTATATTATCACTGAGTTATCTGATAGAGATTTATAAAGATTTATAGCACAGTGTATTTATACAGATTTATAGCATAGTATATATTAAAATTTATATTAAAAATGAATTTCTGGAGGAGACTGATTAATTATAATACTATGTGAGTGAACCTCAATAAACCATAGATTTGCACAAGCAAAATCATATGCAGCTATAATCGAAACAAAATGAGTTGTACTAACTTAATACACACATTATATTTTTGAGTAAGTTCAATGAGTTCTGTTCTATTCAATTGTTTCAAAGATGAAAATGCAGATCAGGACCACTTAGAGCAAGGGTGTCAAACTTACATCATCACGGCAGCATCACATGATGTATCACAACTTTTTTCCCCTTCACTAAATCAGGCTTTGTCAAAGCGTGACGCATTTGCTCACGGGCTGCGAGTTTGATAGTCCTGGCTTAGAGTATCTGATTGCCAAACCTTAATGTGGCTGTAAATAATTTGAATTTTTATAACTAAATTTGTAATAGTGAAGTAAACACTTTTGAGTTGCAATTTATCCCATTCTATCTTGAATTAAATCCAAATCTATACGTTATCCGGTATACTAGTCTACCTTTCAATTGCTATTCTTAATAAATTGTTTACCAAAGACAACAGAAAAATTTCTGTGAATTCGTTTGTTTTGCAGGATAGTTCTGGACAATGCTGTACATATTCATTAATACAAGTAATATTTCTGTCATGATTAAAGGATTGCAAGAGGTTAATTTTCATCATGTAGCAATGGGTATTGTTCTGGTTAAAATTGAAACAGATAAGAATAATTACAATTTTATTTTCCTCTTAAACCAGTCAAACACCACCTGCAACCTGGATGAGTGGATTTGCTGCTCAGCCTGCCCAGGGACAAGCTGCTCCGGTAATACCTAATCAGGCTGGCTATGGTATGGCAAGTTACCAAACACAGTGAGCTAGAACTCTGCTTAGAAATGTGATTTCAAGGCAGGTTTCATTTTCCAATGATTTTTTCTAAAGCCTGAAATACAGACACTGGGGAGAAGAGGGAAAGGAGGCAAAACGGGAGGGGGTCAAGACAGAAAGAAACAAAGAATATTTATTTTGAAGAATGAAAATGTTTGGACCTTTAACACAGCATTTGCTTTGATGAAGGACACAAATATCTTCAATGTATGCCTTTTTAAGTTTTGTTCATGATGGATATGAACAGGTTTTCTTTATGTACAAAATTTAAAATAAAGTCATTAAAAACAATTCTGACTGCACAATTTGGTATGTTGGGAAGGAGTGCTTAACATTGTGGTTCTTAGATCCATTCCATTTTCTTTTGTCTGCAGCATTTTATATCAGGTTTTGAAAAAAAAATACATTAAAGATTCTTTTAATTGAACATTAAATCCTGATGTTTTTCTGTGGACCAAAGATCAAAGGCAACAATATATTCTTCATTAATTTCAGAGCCATCATTCAGAAGAAATATTCATGGAAATATTTTTAAATTTCCAAAATATTTGAAGAAACTTAAATCTGGTGTAAACATTTTGGTTTGGTCTGATGTAGTACTCGCAGATATTTCTGTTCACATCCAGAAGCAAACTACAGCTTTTCAAATTTAATTTACTTGAAGCATAGATTTGCTTTTACTTTAGAGGTGCCTTTTTAATTTTGTTTTTTAAGCATCATATTTTCCCCAATATTTAGTATGCTCTGAAATAGAAGGAACAATTTTATACAGAAAGTTTTTTTATTCTGCTGCTTTTTTTGCAGTGGAGTAAAATAAATACACTTTCAAATCTAGCCTACTACATAAAGTGGAAAAAATATTCAAAAAGCCTTATTTTTAATTTGATAAATGACTCATTTTGTCACCAGAAAACATATTTTTTACTTTATGCTACTTACTATGAAAATAATGAGGCTACTCTTAAGTACCTGAATGTTTTAAATGACATGTTTTTTTAAATGTAGGAATATTTAACCAAAATATTTTAATTAGATTGAGGAATTTTTTTAAGTAAGGCATTTTAATAATGTCATATGTTTAACAGAACTGCATTTGAAATAATGAACAATTTTAAGTATGAATTAAGTGTATTTGTTTTTTAATTATTTGGGCTTGCATTTCACAAATTTGTGTTGAAGCTAGATTATTTATAGATTAAATATTATTGGGATAAATAATGAAGTTGGTAAAATGTTACATAGGGTTACTTTTTACTTTGTGGATACACTGATACATACATTTTAAGTTAAAAATGAGTGCAGGATAGGTTGCACAATCATCTGTGACAGCTAGGTGGTGCAAATGACTCATCTTTGAATTTGAACACTTGAGATGAACAATATGTGCCATTAATAGAAAGAGACTTGCATTTTGGTGGACTCTAGGCCAAAATATGTATGAGTATATATGTTTGGTTGGTTTCTGAATAGAAAAATGTTGTTTAATAGATCACTATTAAATATGTACTACATTACAGACCTAGTAGATATTGAAAAAAATGTTTATTCCAAAAGGGAGAAAAATTGATTAAACTAATATCTCTTACTTTTTGAATAATTGATCATAGAGTTATACCACAAATATTTTTGCTATATGCAATTTATTGATCCATACTTTGATTATTTTTAGGAATTCTGAATTTCTTTATTTGTTTGAAGTTAGGAAGATTGAAATAGTATTCACAGACACCTACTAAGTCTGCAATTTTTAACCAAACAATTTTTGTTGATATACATACAGTGTTAACGATGTTTATTTTCAGGTTGGTTAGTTTCCCAATGGAATAAAATTGAATATGGCTTGAGTGTTCCGCATAAAACATAACTTATTAACAGTTTGATTTCTATATCATATGGGAACACTGGAAGCCTGGAACAAGATGAGCCTCATTTTTCAGACCTCCATCCTAACTAATTTCTGTTCTGCAGCATGTAGCAAAGTCGGTCAAAGAGTATTTTTTAAAGAAGGATTTAAATAAATCAAAAATTTAAGATATGTTTTTTTCATTCTGTTGAGTTTAGCAAGAGGTAAAGTCCAGAGCACAATCAAACAAAGCTATAGACAAAGCACAGCAATTATTTTTGGAAAACAGAGTTTATGGCTGTATCACACCATCAGAGCTCACATGTGCATTTAATTATTGAAACTAAATGGTATATTTAATTTCAGTTGAGTTTAATTTTATTCATGGAGGATTCATAATTCATTTATTTTACAAGGTCATTGCATCTCAGATTTCAAAAATGTTTGACCCAAATATTAAAAAGTAACATTTCTTTCAAATTTACTTTGACTCCTAGAGTCATGAGAACAGCCATGTAGTTTTCTTGGCAACATTATGAAGTGATTTGCCAGTTCTTTTTTCCAGGGTTTTTTAAATACTTCTTTATCTAGCCTACATTTCAGTTGTCCTGATGGATTCCCATCTAAGTACCAACAAGGTCCATCTTTTCAAGAACAACCAAGTTCAACTTTATTCTGTCAAAACAGCAACAAAAATAACAAAGCACAGGACATACTGTCAATTTTTTTCATAGCAGTTTTTTTAAAATTTATGAATGCACCTATCAGGTAAGAGAGTAGCCAAACTTACATGGACAATAAATACAAGTGAGTAGGCTATCTTTTTAGGTATCCCAAGAGCCATTATTTGTCATCCCAAATGCCAAAGCAAAAGTGGCTCAGCTGCCTGAATCTTTGCCTATTGACTCCCAGAAATGAGTAAGTCTAAACTTTTTCTGGTCCTCAGTATATGAAAGGCATCATTAGATTTGGAATCTGGTTTACATACAATTAAGTTTCCAGTTAGGATTTATTAATTGCCAAAACCAAATTGATTTTTCCAATCTCTCTGATAGATATGTACCAGCAGATAATTTTACATTGATATTATATTTTTTTTTCATTTTGTTTGAGGAAAACACCATAAAACTTTGTTTATTAAACATGTGTCAATGAAGAATGGGTATGGGTAATGATGAAATAATACAGTGTGTTTTCCTTCAATCCTACTGTAGAAGTCTTTGATTCACTTTTGTCTCTTTGTTAGTAAAAATACATTTGGCAAATTGTATGTGTATATTATCTGATCAAAATTCAGTAATCTCTGATAGAGTGACATAATAAACTAAAACTACTGTCAGTTATTGAAACTCACTGAGTGACTTTGGCCAGTCTTTCTCAACCCAACTGACCTCACAGGATTATTGTTGGGAGAAATTGGAGGAGGAAGTACTAAGCACACCTAAGATCCTGATGACAGATGGAATATGAATCAAAGAAATGAATAGATATATGTTACAGTGTATACATACAAACTTCTACAGCTACTTATTAGGGTACTAGAAACAGTTTTCTCAGTAATTATGTTTAAAATCAGCCATCCAGTATTGTTTTTATGTTTCCTATTTAAATGAAACATTTGTGACATGTTTAGCAACAATAGCTTATATTTCTGAGTATATAACTACTGTTTTTTTCCATCCCTCTTGTCACCTCATATCTCAGCCAATGGCAACAGAAATACAACTGGTCCTTCTAACTTCATGGCTCTTCTACATAAAAATGTTAAAAAGGGAAGTCAGTAATAGGATTCAAACCTTATTGAACATTTATGTATTGCTTCTTGTTAAATTTATTTGATCCCTATCTCACTGTGGGGCTAAGAAACAGAAGTGTCACTATTTTGTGTTTCATTGTGGAATGAAACCAGTATATTTTATTCAGAGGTCAAGACAAAGTTTTAAACAAGCGAATGTTGTCAACTTGAAAAACACAGTTTGTATTGAAGCTTAACATGGTTTACATATCCCTAGCAATTGTTTTGAAAAACTTGAAAATATTTGGCTTTTATTTTTCAAATTGAATATAGCAATAAGCCAAAATATTTATTTTAATAGACATATGGTTCCATCCTAACTCTGAGAGGCATATAATGTAAGAAGTGTTTCATTAAACATTTTACTGATGATTTTAGCATGACATTATTATTTTTTAAACAAGTTTTAATCACTTTTTCACATGAATTACAAAACAAAAAAGCTCTTTTCAGTGAAAAACATATTTCCGGATCACTACTTTTAAATGCAAATATGACAATAGTTATATATTCATTTTTTACATTCAACTTCCTATCTTATCCAATTTTTATTTAATTCTGTTATTACCTTTTCCATTCCAACTTTTACAGAAGAAAAGAACAAACAAATTAATCCTGGTCTCTAATATTGGCCTCAATCTAAACATCCTCTCATTTCAATTATTTCAAATATAAACATTAATATTTCTTTTAAAAATAAAAATAACAATATGCATTTGCCTAATAAAAATTATCAATGTCCCTCCTCCTTGATAATCTATATTACTTTATTAACTGACTAATTTATAATTACAAATATTTTTATTGTTACCTTTTCCAAAATACTCTTTTCTCATTTAAATAGTTCTTTTATCTGTCAGATTTGCAATTTCATCGCATATTCTTTCCATAAGTTCTGAATTAATACAAGCTTTTACACAAGAGAAAAAAAAACAAGTTTTCCCCCCCTCCCTTTTACTAATTTGAGTGTGTCACCTCAGTGGTTAAAATATACCCTAATTCCCTCATCTTAATTCCCAATAAACATTTATTTTTAACTAATTATAATAATGGTCATTCCCTAAAAAAAACTACATAACATTATATATCTTTTAAATCAGATTCCTTTAGTTTCATAGAATTTATAGTTTCAAAACAAAGATAAGAAAAAAAACAATTAGTCCATTTAATTAATGGATCACTGATATTCATCTCATTTTTAAACATCTTGACAGTTCATTTCAATTATTTCAATTTATTTAATAAACATTAACATTTCTTTTAAAGATAAGAATAAAAATATACATTCACCTCGTAAAAAAACTCGGTGTCCATCCCTCCTTTGATAATCTATATTTCCCTATTTTCTAAATATTTGTAATTGCAAATATATTCTTATTACCCCTCATCTCCATGTGAAATCCTCTTTTTTAATTCATTAACCATTATCTCCATGTAAATAGTTTCTTTTCATTATTTTATAATTCTCATATTTCTTTATTTCCTGCTCCTGTTTCTCATTACCTCTTTTCCCCTTCATTTTCCCATATCTTTTCTCCTTCCAGTTTGTGTCCCTCTCCCTCTTTGTATCTTCCTTTCCCCTTTTCTGCTGCTCCTTTGTGCCTTTCCTAGTTTCACAGGTTTCCCCTTTTTAGTTACCTTCTTGAATCTTTCCTTCTTTTCCCTCTTCTTTGTGGTATTCTTTGCGTTAATTGTCTATTTAAGATGGCTTCTCCTTGAATTAACTCCTCCTCCTCTGAAGTTCTTTCTTCATGTTCTTCAATTGCCATTTCCATAGCTTCCATAGCTCAATATTTCTTTAACAGTGTATCAACTCAAGTTCATAAAGAAACAGGATCTTTTCCCTTTTATTTTAAAATTTAAATTTTTGTCCACAAGATGGCACTCTCCGTTATGCAAAGTCTTCATCTTTTTCCCCTGTTTTATTATTCAGGGCTTTTTGAGCCTCAATATTCCAATACAATCTCCAGTTTGTATATTTGCCCCCCCCTTTTTTTTGACACTCTTAAGTCCAGCTTTAATTTACGCCTGTTTGTTGCCAAAATATTTTAATCCAATTTAGTTAAGTATCTTGTTCCGGCTTCTTTCTTTCCCAGTTCGAAGCCCCGTTTATCTGTCAAAGTTATTTTTCTTTTGTTTCCTTCCCTTTTATTTTCGCTGCTTTCTTTTATTTTTTAGAAATTCATTGTTACATTAATCCTGGGGTACCTTTTATTTGGTTGTTGCCCCCAATTGTCCTGGCTCACATGCTATCCACCTTTCTTCACTTAGTCCAGCTGAGTCCTCCTCTTCGGGGTAGCCGTTTTAGACCACCACTTCAGTCGTCTTCGGGGGGGGGGGGAATTGCCAGGCCCAGAGGGAGAGATGTGGTTTCCCTCAACCTGGCTGGCAGCTTCCCCTTTCTCTGCTGCCCCTCCGAGGCAGTTTCAGCCCCTAATCGCAATGGTTGGGGTTCTCCGATGAAAAAGCACGGGCCGTAGCCATGGACAATCGCTATCTACAGTTCATCGGCGAGGAGGGCTCAGCTCGGAAGCTCAGCATGACATTATTTTATGCTTTCAGCCAAGGCTCTGTTAGCTTTTTTAAAAAAAATTAGATATCTCTTCAAATTCAAGATAATTTCAAGTTTTCTTATTGTACAGTATACTTAATAAGTTTGTAGGATGTGCTGTGGTGCAGACATTGAGAAAAAGGAGGAAATCAGATCATGTCATTGATGAGTAGAGCCAAAACAAAACATTTCTCTCTTTTTTTCCCATGTGCAATCAATTTACTTTGACTCTGCAAGGCTTACTTTCAGTCTACTTAAAGACTAAAAGGAAGCAAAAAGAAAAGGAGTGAAATCATTTACTGCCATTTACTTCATAACTAGGTTCTTTAAACCCTGTTCATTTTTATTTATAATGTTCTTGGATTTTAATTTAGTCACATTTCCATACATAGTATACAAAAGTATTTAAGCACTTCTGATAATTTTCTGCTTAAAGAATCGAAAAGAACAGTACTGTACTTGAAATGTTTTTTATTTATTTGCTTTGTCAGTCGCTTACAAGATAATAAGTATAAGCATAAACAGTTATGAATGCATGAGATGAATACATAAAAGAAAAATAAAAGAAAGAATAGGACAGGGACGGTAGGCATGTTGGTGCGCTTATGCACGCCACATTATGAGCTTTTAGCTAAAAGCTCAATTATGCACAATGTACAAAACCAAGTATGTTACTTAAAAATTGAACATGCCTATAGTGAAGGCACTTCTTTTGAAGGCTATAAAAACAATTACTGTTATACCACAAAAGTTTAGTGTGGTGATGAAAACATGTTCATAGAGTTCATGGAGCACAACTGGAGCCAAAATTGCAATCAACATCTATAGAAAATGTCTTAGTCAAACAAATAGAATTTCATTTGTTTTCAGCACTCCACATAATTTACAGATTACTTCTCAGTATATTAAAAGCAAAATAGAGTTCTTTCAGCAATCTTAAACATTTACTTTCCATATTTATGTCATTATTTGCCTGGAATATATTAACCAAGACAGAAGTATTTTGTTTTTTATCTAGATAGATATACATTTTTAAATCCAAATTTTCTGCTAAAATCTCCATTTTTGGTCAAAGATAAAGAAAGGGATCTAATTACATCATAAGTACTATAAGATGCAGATAAAGAAGTAATGTTTTGCAAGCATTCATACAAAGACTATATTTTTTTAATAAAGAACAGATTTACTGTAAGCAGGTGGTTTCACATGAAGCAACAATGCTTTAACAATTCATGTTTAGGTACAATTTATGGACAGCTATCTACAATGGTACTTTTTAATAAGTTTGGAACTTCATCACATCATATGAATTATATATATGCATTAAACAAAAATTATATATGTTACTTTTTGGATGCGATAACAGAATTCTGCCATGGAAATATGAATTGTGAGGACATAAATTAAAAAACATAAAATAATAGCTAATAATTGCCCATTTGTTATTTATTTAGAAAATGCCTTTTGATATATAAGTGTATCAAAATTTTCATATGAAGTCTTTGTAATCTTTACTGTTCTTCTTTGTGTATGTTATAGTAAAAGATAAAATGAAGTTTTTATAATTTTACATCTGCATATGTTTTATTTAGCATCACTGAAACTTACCCTATATTCAGGTGATTTATAGTTTATCCTTCACAATCCAGCTGAGCTTTTAAATTGTGGAACAAGCTAAAAGAAAATCTTTGCAAACTGCCTGGTGCAAGTGAACATGGAAACTTCTCAAAAGAAATGCTCAATGATAGTTAATTATAAAGTCCAGGATCAAAGAAGCATTGCTATTGCTATGCTGCTATTTCATTTCATGTGGGAAATACAGTGTTTTCCTTCTAATGTAATTATTGAATTAGGACAGCAACTTATATACTTAAAAACTGCATGTATACATGGAAGGCCTTCATGTGTTTCACCCCAGACAAAGTCTTGAGCTGACGATGGCAAAAACACTTCAATTGGAAAAGGTCCTTAATTCATGTAGATTAATTAATATTAAGCTCGCCTTTGAAATAGATTCCCAAACCAATGTATGGATGGCTGATCTTAGCAGATCTGAATAGAATTTCAGATTGAGGTCTTAATTTCTAGCATCCTGTGTCCAGAATTAGAGGCTTCTGAACATTTGCCTTTCATGTCCCCAGAACACAGCGGGATCTAAAGAATTCCTAAAAAGTCCGCCAGAACTAATCTGATCATTTTGTGTCAGGATATAATACCATAGTCATATGAAAAGCTATGAAATGTGTTGTATTCAATATTTTTTTTTCTTGAATATCTCTTCCCTTCCTGAGTTGTGTGGCTAGTTCATTTGAAGTTGCGATGGGAACTATTTTCAAAAGCAGTTTATGAGAAAGCGTTGGAGTAAATAATTCAAAGGAAAGTAGCCTGTCAGTTCCTGCTTTTTGTATGTGTGATGACCCAGTGTGGGATACAAAACAAACAGTCACAGAAAACAGGTGAAACCCCCTTTATTCCTTCACTTTGCTTCCAAGCTCCGAATATCTCCCATACAGTTACATGAAGAAGGAAAAAAACAACACAAATCAGGCAAGATAAGGGCTGGAGGATGTCCACAGATAACACACACTGGGAAAGATGCCAAACTCAGGGAGGAACTATAAACTAGAGATATTTACATGCTTTGTCTCCAGTGTTCACCAGGACGCAGGTCCAGACTCATTCAGTTGTCGCTGCAGTCCATGAAGAGTACCAAGGCCCTCTCTTCCTGAGTAGACCACATCTTTCCCTGATCCTCTCCTCCCTGCGTGCCCTAAGATGGATAGGGGATGGGCCTGGGTCCTTCTCTGACTGCTCAGATGGCCTCTGCCCTTCCCCAGCCTCCTCCACAACCTCTGGAGCCACGCTTCCACTCCCTTTCGGCTGTTTCTCCTCTCCCTCAGAGTCAGTCTCTACCAGGGGCATGACAGTATGAACTAAATTGGTTCCAAGGAGAAGGAAGTATCAGGGCAGGAGAGGCCATTTTACAAACTGAGTTTTATTTAGCAATAGCACTTATATGCTGCCCCATAGTGCTTTACAGCATTCTGTCATTATAATGTCACCATATTGCCCCCAACAATCTGGATCCTCATTTTACTGATCTCAGAAGGATGGAGATGAATCAACCTTGAGCACCATCAGCATCAGACTCCAGGCTGTGGGCAGAGTTTGCAGTACTGCATTCTAACCATTGAACCACCAAGGCTCTTTATCAAGTGATGAATACATATTTAATAAAACTCTTGTGAATCACAACAAAATACCATCTTCAGCACATTAGGCCCACACTAGCTCACTAGATACCATGGGGAACCAACTTGGATGAAACAGAATTATAATTAAGTGCTCCAGGTTATATTGATTTTAAATCTTTCAAAAGAAAAATGAATATCTTACTTCAGCCTGCTCTGAATATGCCCATCCTATTGGATACTGTCAAATATTGTTTGTTTTTTACAAATTTTTATTAGTTTTCAATAAACAAACATAAAACATCAAAACAAAACTTATTTTTGGAAAGCGGCTTAGTCCCAGGTTACATCTTTTAATACAGACATAGATTCAAAATTCATGCTCACTTTTTATCCAATTTCATATCTTATTTACCATTCTACATTTTCTAT
>BHFT01048692.1:0-45127 GCA_004320025.1 Laticauda laticaudata
CGGCAGCCTCTTTTATAGCGGCTGATCGCAGCTTGTAGCTAATGACGGCTCCTTGAATCTCCTGCCGCTCAGGTGAACCAATCACAGGGTGGTAATTGTGGATCAATCACAGTAGTGTTGAAGAACCAATCACAGTGTAATATTGGTGGACCAATCAGGAAGCGGTATTACAAGTATGCTAATATAGAACATATATGATTCCAGACAAGTGACTGTCCAGTCTCTTCTTAAAAGCCTCCAGTGATGGAGCACCTACAACTTCTGAAGGCAAGCTGTCTCACTGGTTTATTGTTCTCACCGTTAGGAAATTTCTCTTTATTTCTAGGTTGGTACTGGCCTTGATTAGATTCTATCTATTGCGTCTTGTCCCCACTAATAGATAATATTCTGGCCAAAACTCAGAATAAAAGTTATTCAACAACTTTGGGTCCATGACACAGGACAGTGTCTGGGCTCATTTTTTCCCCTATTTTTAGATTAGATAGGCAGAACTACTTTGGAGAAGATGGCACCAAGGGTTTTAAATTAATAACAATTACATTAATATTTGACAGGCTTTTGAAGCAAATTAATACAATTTTACAATAAGTGCATTAATTTATTGATAATTCTTGCCTGATTTAATTAAGTGGTCATAGAATATAACTAGAGTTAAGGAAAAAATTAGCTTTTTTCTATATGTCTGTTACTTATTTTACAGGATAGAGCAGTGATGGGAGGCCAAAAAAGGCCTCAAACCAGCCAAAAATCAGCTGTGAGGTGCAGGTATGTGCAGTGAGGTAAGTTTGCCTACGTCTTGCATGCCAGCACAAATGGCTCTGAGTGCCACCTGTGGCATGCATGCCATAGGTTCGCCATCACGGGGATAGAGGGATTACATGATCAAGCCACATCAGTGCAAGGACAGCATACTATTATATATAGAATAATTGTTGTTTATCCCATATCTATAGAATCAAAGAATGTACACTTTCAAGTTTTCATTATTTACAGAACATTGAACTTAGTAGAAAATAACCATTTTGAAATTATGCCTTAAGTGAATTATATAGAAATGCCATAGAAAGTTTATAAAATATTGCATATTTTGTTCCAAATCTTCAGTGTTTTATTTCTTACTAGTACTTTTATAACCCTAATTTAAAATAAATAAATAAATAAATAAAGCAGAATAATACCTTGCTGCTGTTGTTTTGAAAATTTGTATTGTAGATTTCAGCACTGCTGTACTCCTTCATTGGATCTAGAGCCAGGGGTGGGATTCTACCAGTTCGCCTAATCCTGTAAGGAAGAAAGGAAGGAAACATTCTGGTGTTGCTTACAGAAATTGCCTCTTATTCCATTCTTGGTAGGACTAGACTTCCTGTCTCAGGAACTTCTCTGGAGTTTTTTTTCCTTCCTTTGCTGGTACTTTGCTTATGTGGAGTTACCATTTAAAGTTACAATAGCAGTGAAAAAAGTGACTTATGACCATTTTTCACACTTATGACTGTTGCAGATTCCCCACAATCATGAGAGGCCAGGTGAGGAGANGAAAAAAGTGACTTATGACCATTTTTCACACTTATGACTGTTGCAGGTTCCCCACAATCATGAGAGGCCAGGTGAGGAGATGCGTGCCTCGATGTGAGTGATCTTGAGTTGGCCACACCCAGCCAATAACATGACCACCAAGCCATGTCTACCCAGTCACATGACCATCAAGCCATGTCCACCACCTAAGCCACGCCCACAAAACCTATTGTTAAAAATTTGAATCCCACCCCTTTCTAGAGCCCACTTCTACCTCTCCTTTTATTTAACGGTTTTTGTTCTCAGATGCAGGTAGAGATGTTGAACAGAGGTATTCCATCATCCATAGATATTGGAGAGAGAAACCAAGTGATGAAATGCATAGTGTGACATGCAATGCAAGCCCTGCAATTTGTATATTTGCATCGAAAGTTCAGCCACAAGCACAACAAGCAAGCAGAATTTCTGTCATATCACAAAATATTTCTCATTTTTTCATCACTGTAGTTAGTAGCAGACACCTAAGCTATCTCCTATTAACGATTCTTTGAAATAATAATGTATGTAACTTAGATGAAAAATTGCTGTTTAAAAAAACAGAAAGCAGGAAAGAGAAATGGGACAAAAAGATAAAAGAAAATGGCAGAGAAGAAGAGAATGAAGATAGTCGGTTTGGGTAAATTCTGCCATATTACTGAACATGTAAAAACCAAATGCACATGGTGCATAAATCTTTGAAGGCAAAGATAAGATGATTCTCAGCTGATATCAATTCCATTTTGCATTGAATAAGAAGTAACTTCAAAAGCAATGTCTTTCATTGAGCAAGTTTTCAATTTAAAATTGTGTAGTTGAAGAACATTTCCATTATCACTGCTTTGAACAGCAGGACCCAAACTAGGCATTTTGGTTTTGTGTCTGCAGTTTATAATGATAACATTTGAAGATCTGAAACACTAATGAGAAGAATCCTCTTCAACAACAAAAGCAGACACCTGCATCTTAAAAGGAAGGTTTCAAAAAACTGCATAATTTAGGAGTTCCTAAAACACAACTAAGCAGGTGCTGAAACTTGGCTGAAGTTTCTAAAAAGTAGAACTTTTCTTTAAAACAGTGGAATGAACCAGAAATACATCAACTCAAAGAAGAAGTGGGAAATCATGTATTTGCTTTGGATCCACAAATACTTCTTTGTTTCCTTCTACATTAAACTGAGCTTCATGTTATTTTTGTTAGCCATGTTATCTTATTGCTGATTAAAAGCAAAAATGTAATTAAGTTCCTTAGGTTATTGTGGTTGTTATTATAATTAGATAATGGGAAAAAACCTGTATTACTTCTAGTAAAGTTTTGACTAAAATCTAGATTATGTAGAAAGTTGCATTTCCAACTTTAAATCAAAATTTCTTGTCATTTTTTAAATTGCAACTCTCAACTGTCTAGTCAATCTAATAGATAATAATCACTATGCTAAATAGTGTACAATTGCATCTTGAATATTGTCTGTGATATCAAGGGATGTCTAATAGTAGAATATAAAGAAGTATCCAAAATAATCAAGTATAGTCGAAGTCATAGTTCAAGTAGTTATGTCTAGACTGGTATCCAGAATGGCAACATTTGTACAGCTTTCATGCACTGAAAAACCTTGTGCAAGTTTACCTTCTAAAATTATTACATCATTGTAATCTGGAACCTAGGGAGGGGCGTGAAGAAATAAGCTGGAGACTCAAGATGTAACAAGGCAGGATGTAAGCTGTTCCAAATAAAGCTACCTTTTGCAATTGACTGGTGATTTTGTCAACACTGATGGTATTCAAATGGTGCTCCCATGCTTTGGGTACTGCACCCAAGGTGCCTATGACTATTAATGCTGTCTTTGCTTTCTTTTGCCACAGTTAAGTTCCAGCTGTGTATTGCCATCACAGTGTATTGTATTGTATGGCCCAGGCATTAATAGCTGTGATGCTGCTTACCACAATTCAGTTTTCTTACTCTTTGGATGCATTCTTTATTAAACACATTTTTAACTTGTTGATGTTTGATGTCATCCAACTGTAAAATGCCCAGATATTTGTAGGCTTCATCTAGATTGCTTCTGATGGTCTACTGTTATATTTGTGCTAAAATTTGTACAGTATTTGTCAGTGACTGGATTTCACTTTCTGGTTTTCCATAAAGCTTCAGATCATTAATATAAAAAAAGAGAGATTTTTTGGCATTTTTTTGCATTTTGATAGGTTTTTTTTTATTTCTAATGTGGAACATGGCAATGGCAAATAATAAGGGTGATAATGAGCCATCCTGCAAGATGCCTCTCCTAATTTGACAAGCCATATTTTTCTTTTCCAACCACCAATTCTTTTCTAATTCTGTCTTCCATTGATTCATTATTTTTTCTATACAATGTTTGCACCAACACCATGTGTTTCCAATATTTGATAATCCAGCTATGGAATAAAGAATCAATTCCAAATGCCTTTTTGTAATAAATTCTGACTATGTGTAAATTGTTCTTTTGGCTTTAGTAATAACTATTCAAAAGTTGATCTTTTATACCTTTGCTTTTCCTTTAATTTCCTTTCTTTTTATTAGAAGGATGTTATTTTCTTCCAAATAAATTTGGCTATTATTTTCTATTATGCTAATGAGTAATTTAAATAATAGCCAAGCATGTATTGGCCTAAAGTTTCTTTTTCACTAGTCTTTTTAGCCTGTAGTTGGAAGTCATTGATATCCTGTCTTTTCATCACCCAACATAAACCAGTTTCTCTCAAATTAAGTATTATTTGTTGTCCATATATAAGTTTGTTGATACATGAGGACAAATTCTTTGGATTGGGTTACCAAGAAATATAGAGTAAAGCCCTGCTGATCACTCATGAGATGGCTTCACTGAACTGAAGGCATTGTTTAAGAAGAGTTACATATAGGTCTTGTTGGAGGGGGAAAAAAATTTGTGATCTCAGTTTGGTTTCCTCTCTCTAAAAAGTACTGCACCAATCTCTGGGTCTAATCATGGTTCACAATAGCTATCTCTTGTGAGGACTATTTTAGGTATTTAAATAATAACTATAGTAACAGCTCTCCTACTTATTATGTTCTCAAACATTCTTCCATCTTTCTGCAGTAAGTAGTCTGAGCTTTACTATGTCTGTATTGTAGCTGGGAGGACTAAATAAATGTAAAATAAAATGCATAGAATGTCATCTTTAGTTTATATTCTTTTATTGGCATACCATACAATGCAGTAAACTTGGCTTATTGTAGTCAAACCACAGCTGCTACTGATGCTGTGTGCTTCAAATAAAAAAAGTTCCTACCCAATATTTATAGTATAACATTTAAAATTATCACATGGAGCTTACATACATGCAGCGTCTTGTGCCGCCATCTCACTTGGGTCTTTATTTTTAATTGTAATACTATTTTTGATTATTATTTAGAAATAATCTCAATAAGGATAAGAAGATCCCTAAATAGGGATTGTCCTAAAATGTTGTGTCCCCATTTTCTCTTGCAAAATGTGTTTTCTGACACAGAGACAACTATGCAATGCATTTTTTTAAAAAAATCACTGTGGGACTCTTTCATTCCAGGAACAAGGACCATTCTCTGTGATGCAAATTAACTGGATTCAGTTAACATGCAGATCTAACTACTGATTTATAGAATAGGTTTCTTATTATTTAAATATCACTTTTCTTCCTTATCCATTTCTATTCCAACATACCTGCAGCCTTCCGTAAAAAATTAAGGTTGGGTTCATTTTTCCTTTTTTTTTCCCATATAAGATCCTGTTTATTGATCCTGTCTTCTTTACATTGTCATAACTGGGAATTTGTCAAATGGTGAGCAGTTTTCTTATTTTAACATTGATTTTCTCTTTGTTGCTAGCATTAGAATGACATTTTGCTGTTCTAATGCTTAATAATGTTGGCATTCCCAACTACAGTGGCCAGAATGGCAGCATTTCTCTGTGTCATGCATCCCTCCCACTATCCTTCTTGCTGTGCTATTTCTATAATGAACTTCAAGAAATTGCAGGCCGAGGCAATTGAAAAATGACAGAATAAAGTAAAAGGAAGGCATTGGATTGGCAGGACGAACTAATGGAAACACAGAGAAGAAATTGATCTGAAGTAAACAACCCTCAGCAAACATTTAGGCGATCTTGGTTGATGATGAAATTAGATTTAAATCCTGAAAGATAATGTTCTGCTGAATGCAGGCCAGGCCATATTTATCTGCTCTGAAATGAGCAGTCATCAGAACAATAGAACCTAATTCTCCCTTGCCAACTATAAATAAATACCTTGAAGTTAAAACATTGATATTTAATAGCTGAGTTCTCTTTCCCTTATAGTTATGGATTTCCTCTTTTTCTTTCTCACCATTCACACAATGAAAATGGTCATACAATCAAGAGAGTTGGGATGACAATATGATGCTCCTGTATGGATGGGAATAAAATAATTTAGCCCTTTAAAACTACAGAATGTTACCTAGGTAACAATTTTACTGAACTGCAGGAAAGCTGTTGTGTAGACTAATGCTAATTAATTTGGGCAATTGTGCTCCATTTAAATATTATAAATTTAAACATGTTACAATCAATTACTTAATTTAAGGCTTAATTAGCTGAAAATCATTTAGCAGGCAGCTGGTATACTAATAACAACCAGCATCCCAAATGTATTAGATTAGGTTATAGTTTCTGTCATTCCCACACCATTTATTCCAATGAAACCCAGCAGTATCGGACTGGAAATTCTGATTTAGGCAAATAAGGAATGTAGACCCAACTGTCTAAGAATTCCTGGAGGTGAAATCCCAGGAGATCTAGAGGGATTTAGTCAGGGAAGTGGTAAGTGATAACATAAAAGAAACAAAATGGGGAGGAGGCACTGTTCGCCAACTATAGGAATAGAGCAATGTTCTGAGATCCATTTAAACTGAAATGCTGCTAAGATCCTGGCATGTACGATAAGCTATTGTTGATAATATCTGGAAGTTTCTCAATCCTCGAGGGTGATTTTGAGGATATGATATGGTAGGAATTGCAAGGCTTTAGCTGGTGCATTCACACACACACACACACACACACAGATGTATCATCAGGCTGAGAAACTGGTCTGTTTGCTTCTTTTTTCAGCTCCTTGGAGCAAGATTATAAAGATATGAAAATGTAATAAGCAGAAACCTTACCACTTCTACTGGAATAATTTGTATACCTTCTCAATCAAAACTCTTTTGATTTAGAACGATTATGATACAGACAAAAAAAGGAGTAATCACTAAATGTTCAGGAAGCAGTTCTAGGAGAGAGCTTCTGTGTCCCCCCCNCTAAATGTTCAGGAAGCAGTTCTAGGAGAGAGCTTCTGTGTCCCACCCCCCACCCCCGGTTAGCCATGGCAGAAATAATACAACCCATTTATATTTGCAAGGAGATTTATGCCACAGAGTTTGCTTGCTCGCAGCTGTCAAAAACCCCCTTTTGTCCATAAAAGCAAAGAAAACTGTCCACAGATGTTGTGCCTGGAGCAAGCTGAGGGCTGCTTGTTAGTGAAGAGGCAGTGGAAGTTCTTCGGGCGTTGAAGTGAAAGTTCTTTCAGCATTGAAAGTTCTTTGACCTTACCCTGTTCCCCCTGTCTCCAATTATCCCTGGTTATTGATTCCCTGGCAGGCCACCTTCCATTTTCATCCAGCAAGCTCCAGAGCTGGCCAGCTGCCACAGAATTGGTTGCCTTGGCTGCGTTTAGCTGCATAGGGAGTGTACTGTACAGAACAGAAACTCTCAGCTGACACAGCCTATTTCTGCAGTAAACAGCCCACATGAACTTAGCTGAGAGGGCTGGGCCTTCAGCCTACGTCACAACTAGAGCACGGGGGTTTTATGATTAACTCCTTTAAAGAGCAGCACAGCAGCTCAGACAAGCTTGAAGCTCTGGGCTAATTCGCAGGTAAGAATTAATAAGCCAGAAGAGAAAAAGTGTTTTGCCGGTAGAATGAAAATATTTTCCAACTCAGCAGGTCAATCAGATGTATACTTAGCAAAATCTACAGGATAACCATTTATCAATACCCGGTAAGTTTCTATTCTTGCCTAGGTGAATGGAAAGGTTACATAAACACATTGTAAATTCTTCTCATTCCACCATCTTCAGGAGATAACAAAGTCAGGAAGAATTGAGGGGAAAAGGAAGCTGCTCTTTCCATGATTTTCACCAATCTATTAAGTTTTCCACCATTAACGTTCTGACAATTGCATTGAAGAAGTAGAAATTAAGAAAGTGCAAGTTGAGACATCACATTGTGCCCACTGGCATTGGGTAAAGTTTGTTTGTTTTCCTGCCACTATTAATAACATAAGGCACAAGAGGGAGGCGTGGAAATAAAGGAAACCAAACATGTCTGGATGCAATTTTTCCTGGGTTGTGCATCTATGGTGTTTACATGTTTAGAAGGACTATGTGTTAGAGTTCTGCTGCTGGATTTGACAGTTCATTCATGAAGGCCTATTTTCATGGTTCCTCATGATTAAGAACAGTCAGAATATAGATTTTGGGGGGGGGGAGAAGAAATGTCTGTGTGGAGGAGGTTTTTGTTATTCTTACAAGTCATAAATATTTGCAGGCAGAGATTTTGGCCTTCTTGTTGTTAATGTCAGTAAGTTCTCATGGACACTCTGAAGTGTTACAATCCTACTGAAGTTGTGCTACATTTTTTTCTATATGTTAATCTCGACTGTACTTTCATATGATTCTTGGCAAAATACCCAGCTTTCTTTCATTATTTACTGTTTTGCTTGCAACAGGATTTAGAGTTTTAAAAATATGTATGCTAGATATACTGTAGAGAGTTGGTTTGTAGCTACATAGCCAGTGATAGGCCCAGAATTAATTTTTCAGTTGTATATAAATATGCACACACTTTTATATATGTGTATACTTGTGTGGTAATCCTCAAGTTACAACAGCACTGAAAAAATTACAAATTACAAATTGCAGAATTCCGCTGATATAAGGAAGTTACAGCAAAACTATCACTTTGAATTGTAATATAGACTTAATAGCTTTATATCTCTTTTTTCTAATCCTCAAATCACAGTTTTTTTAAAAAAATCCACATCCTTTCTTTTGTATCTCTACAAAACAAAATATCTATACTTATTTTATATTATGATTATTGTTAGCAATCCAAATTAATGTGTTTCTTATTTGAATTTTTATTTGTTTCTTGGCAAGTTATTACTAATAAATAATTTCTTTAATGATTAGCTATTCCAATTCCATTTTAAATTGCTTTTATCAACTTTTTGTAATAATTTATTTCTGGAACTTTGCACTTTGGTCTGGCCCAAAGGCTAATCAATAAAGAAAGAAAGAAGTACTGATAAATAAATTCAGAGACTGAATTATAGATGTGTTGTAAAATTCTGTTTTAAGGACTCTTGGTTGTTTCAATTAAACTCAAAAAAGTTACTCTCTCAACTAAGAACTGCATTTCAAAGAACTAGTTTGGCTTTAGAGATAACTTAATCATGACTTTCTGTAAAAATTGACCATAGTAATTGTGGACAAACCATTTCAGATAACTTCAAAGAAAAGAAGGCAAAGAATTATAGGGCAAGTGAAATCTTCTCTAGTAATCTGGCTCTAAGATGTAGCATTTTACACTTGTAACCTGGCTCCAATATGTCATTTTACACCAAAGAAATTGGCACTACTGCTTGTAGAATAACTATAATGTATCTTTGAGCTCTTCCAGAAATCACTCTAACTGATGAGTTCTATAACATCTGAAATTTCCAGATTAGATACAAGGACAATCCCAAGAAGAAAATAGCGTAATCGTCTAATCTTGGAGGTTGCATACTTCACTGGTGTGTGCGATGCCATAGTTCCAAAATCATTTTAAGGATGAATGTGGCATATCAGCCACAGCTAATCAAAAAATGATCCTGGACATTCTTTCAATCTGAAAAATGAAAAAGCGAACAAGCTTCAGATCCAGATGCATTCTCAGCTGTGTTTCAGCTTCTTGTAGGATAGCATAATTCCACTCAGAATTACTTTTCTGCAACTTTGATATTCTGCTAAGCACCCTAATCTTTTCTGGATTCAGACTCCTTTTTTAAATCCCTCTTTTAGCCCATTGCTGAATGCAGGCAAGCATTCAGAAAGGTTACTCTATTACGTAATTGAAAATATTACAGAAATCTGCTCTTACTACAATTATATCCTTGCACTCAGTGAATAGTTTCCCCAGATACTATCAGTAGAGTAAGCAATCTTTGATGAATCAAAGTCTGAAACTCCGTCTCCCAATTTTCAGGAATGCCACATCTTAATAGCTGGCTATTAACACCCCAATTACCAACTATAAGTCACACACAGTCAAGTATCATATAAATACTACACATAGAACAACCCAATGCATACATTTTTGACACTCTGAGCTGCAGTGGTGCAGTGGTAAGAATGCAGTACTGCAGGCTACTTCTGCTGACTGCCTGTAATTTGGCTGTTCAAAACTCACCAGCTCAAGATTGACTCAGCCTTCCATCCTTCCGAGGTCAGTAAAATGAGGACCCAGATTGTTGGGGGCAATATGCTGACTCTATAAACTGCTTAGAGAGGGCCGTAAAAGCATTGTGAAGTGATCTATATGAGTCTGACAGCCTGGAAGAATAAACCTCTGGTCCAGGTGACTGAGTTTGGATCCTGCAACATTATCCCAGGACACATGCATTTGCCTTCATTTGCAATTCCACTGAAAGCCATGATGGCATCATTGGAATGGATGGAGCCAATATTCATCTCCCTTTGTTTCGATTCCTGAGTGGACAAGAATTAAAATGGAGGCTTCTGGAAAGCAATTTTTTTCCATTTCTTTTGGGTGTGGGAAACAAAATGATAATTGAAGCAGGTCTCCTCTTTCTCACTTTTAATTTGCAAACATGAAAAAGTGACTGCTGAAGAAAATTGTTGCTGAAAATGGACAGAGTTTGTGTGGAATTGTGTGATCTTAGAATGAGAAGATGCAAATGAAGTATAAGATGGCAACCATTGGCTATTGTGGATATTGAAAAGTATTGGAGACTGAATGGAGCCTTGTGATATATACAGTACTGTACTACAGTAGTTGCCATTTCACAGACCATTTCCAGAAGACTCTGTATGAAATCTATCTGAGAGATGGGAACCAGAATCATTGCAACAATACTTCTATTCCCAAGTCAATGAAATAATCCAAACGAATATTATTATTGATTTTGAAAATTGCTGAGGAGACAAAAGAATAATCAACTGGCTCACTTTTTGCCAAGTCCAAAACTTTATACATGAGTATTAGTATTTTCAATCCCTATCCTGCTCTGAAGCCAATTTGAAATGGTGAAGGCAATCTCTTTTTTACAAAACTGCCTGCAGCTGAGAAGCTATCATCATTTTTTATTACTTTTGTTAGAAGTTATGACCTACCCTTCTCCTAGGAAAAGAAAAAGAAATTTTAGGAAAATTTTAGGAAAAAGGGCAGAAAATTTCTCCTAAAAAGAGAAGTAGAAACTCAGGCAGAAACTCAGTCCCCATCTTTGCCAATGGGGCCATTAAGACTGAAGCCAGTCTATTTTTCATAACAAAAGTAGGAAAAATTACACCAGCCAGCACAAACAAGCATGGGACACAAAGCCTACAAAATTAGTTAAGATCCCCACCCCCTGAGAGTCTGACAGTCAATGGGATATATTTCTTACACAGGAACAGGAAACACTAAGGTGAGGCCCAACAGAGGGTATAAGACTCAGGCACTCTCAGCATCTTGCCCCTTTTATTTTTCTTCACCCAACATCTGGAAGCATGTGATTGCTTTTTTCCTTCACCCAGCCTGTCCACCATTAAACTTTTTTTCCAAGCAATTTCCATGTTTCCAGTTTCTTTTTCCCCACTTGGAACTGAACCCAGAAGGATATTTTTTCCAACACTTTAACAAAGCATGGCCAGTATACAGTTATACTGAGCTCACAAGAGCTCTAATAATTGCTTTATTGTGGGTTCAGTTTGGGGTGGAGGACATGTCCTCTTTTTTGCTCCCATGTCCTCCACCCAGAAGGCACAGCCTTAAAAATCAAATATTGTCTGGCTTTTTGAGTATCTAACTGAGCCCTTTTTCTGTGCAGTGCTTTCCTAATACAATATTTCTCAACTTCAGCAACTTTAAGATGTGTGGACCTCAACTTTCAGACTTTTCCAGCATCTGGCTGGGGAATTCTGGAAGCTGAAGTCCATACATCTTAAAAGTTGCTGAGGTTGAGAAACAGTGTCCTAACAGCAACATTGCTAACAGCAAGTTAACAATTGGCAAAATATTAATCAATTATACCCTGAAATCTTTTGCCTCCTAACTGCTCTCCACAGCAAGCATCGTAGGCAAACAACTGGTGCTAGCACATACCTCCCAATTTCTTGGTATGTGTTTACTGACTTCTGATCCTTTCCTCTCCAATAAATGTATATACAAATATTAAAAAGTTAGCATACCCTGTTCAGATATCTGGAAAGGAAGGACAGACATATTGGTACAGATTTCCCCCTTGAAGTATCCTATGTGTTGCTTCAAAGATGCACAGGTAATATGTCAATTTTACGAACATAAACAATCCTATCTTATACTACCGTGTTTCTCCAACAATATGCCCCCCCATAGGAAGACCAAGCATGTTTTCTCGGCATAAAACGAAATTAAGCCCCTTCCCCCAAATTTAGGCCTAGTTTAAAACATGCGAAATTGGGGGGGAAGGGTGGGAACTTGCCATTAGGAGTACCCCGCAGGCAGCTATGCCTAACCATCAGCCACTCCTAGCAGCCAATCATGGAGCATGGAGGGCTCCCTTACTCCTCCTTTACCCGGGTCAGCAGGCGGGCGGCGTTGGTGTGGATGTCCAGTAGCATTTCAGCTGCTTCTCAGGCCTCCGTAGCTTCCATGGTTCCCACCAGTGCTGGTGCCTCTCTCACCAGCACGCAGCCATCTCCAACAAACAGCTTCTGAGTCGCTCCTGCTTTTCCCCCGTCCCCATAACAACAGGAAAATAAAACATTTTGAGGTGCCTGGGAGTGCCGTGACTGCATTTTGGTTAATCCCGAGCAGTGGTAGGCGTGAGAGAAGAGCCGAGTGCGTGTCCTCTGCTGCTGCTACCCTTGGTGCTCCAGCCTCGGGCTCTGCAAATTTGCAAAAAGTCCTGGTGCGCAGCCTGTTCATGTATTCCAAGTGCCCAGGCTGAGCTGCAGGCTGTCCCCTCTCGCCAGCGCCATCTCCAATAACAGCGGCAGCAGCAGGGGAACCGTTATACGGAGGTGGCTCCCCACCCGGAGAAGCAGCTTCTCACCACTGCTGCTGCTGGTTATTGGAGACGGCGCTGGCGAGAGAGGGACAGCTGCAGCTCAGCATGGGCGCTTGGAATACAGGAACAGGCTGCGCACCAGGACTTTTGCAACTTGCAGAGCCGGGGCTGGAGACCAAGGTAGCAGCAGCAGAGATGCTCACTCGGCTCTTCTCACGCCCATGCCCACTTGGATTAAACCAAAACACAGCACGTGGCGCTCCCAGAATACTCAAAATATTTTTTTTTCCTGTTGTTACAGGGACAGGGGAAAAGCAGGAGCAACTCATGTCTGGTTGTTGGAGATGGCGCTGCTGTGCGCGGGGGGGGGGGAGGAAATTAAGCTTATCCGCCAAAAGACATCCTAGCCATTTTTTCGGGGCTCAAAAATAAATAAGGCCCGGCTTATTTTGTGAGAAACACTGGGAAGATAGTTTCATATAAGCCTGTTTACTTATAGAGTTTTTTTCCCCATAATTCCTCCTAACTTTGTGGCCTGAGGTCAAATGATCTTGTTATGCTGTTGTTTTTTGGAGGGTGTGTGGATATTATTTTTAAAATTGTTTCTTTTACATTTTTATTGTCATTGTGACAATACCAGATACATAAAGATACATATAAGTTTCTTTCATAAATAAATGAGTTAAAATCTTTACTTTTATTTTTGACTCTGCATTTAAGTGCTGTTGATACTTTTCCCCTTTTCTTAAACTGGTTTCACTTTAAATTCTCTTTTCCCAATCTGTGGACAGAGTATTTTTTTAGCTTGCTGACTCATGTTGTAGATTTGTTTCTCTCACTGTCTCTCTTGAAAATTCCAAATTAGTGAATCACTTGGAAGTAAATTTTCCCCTTTATCTCAGACTATAGACTGTTTTTCCTTCGCTTGCACATAGCTCTTAGCTCCTATGCTTCTTTCTGCTCCTCCCACAAATATTCATCTCCTGGCTGTTACACATTGTTCTCTTTCTGGAGTGGTATCTTCTATCTTTTGATGAACTGATATGTTCTAGGCTCAGATATGCCCACTCCTTCTTTATCATACCCCAAACACAGCAATACACCCTGCCCTTTAGTTAGCAACTGGCAAATAGATTAAAATTCCTGTTTTCTCTAGAACGCTTTCCTATTATACAGGGTAGAATTGTATCGTCCAGAAGTTTGGCTTCTGTCCAAAAAACCTTGCATGTTTTCAATCTGTTAAAGCTGAACTTTACATTTGAAGGAAAAGTTTGCTTTTTCTGAAGTCTTTAGTGTGAACTTCTTTCCACATATTTTCATTAAACAAGTAAACTGTTCTGTATTGAGCTTGCTTGTTTATCTGTAATAAAACCCTGATTTAGAAGAAACAACAGCACATTTGAGACTAATGAGAAAAATATCTGATGAAAGCAGAAATGTGCCATGAATAGTTTTCTTGGAAAAACTATTCGATGTTAGTCTACCCATTAACATTAAAAAAAACCTTGTATCATACTCTAAAACTTCAAACACCGACATTTTTAACGATCAATAATATTATTTGTCACATATTTAACATTTAAATAAATAACTCATCTGTTTTATCCCAAATTGAAAACTCTTGATTTTATTGTTTCAAAAGCCTGATCTTGATGGTATGGTTCTGATTTTAGAGTGCTTTCTTTTCATTTGAAACAATTAAACAGAATTCAATAACAATTTCCTTTATCTGACTCAAGTTCCTCTAATTTTCTGCCATCTGGAAGGAAATAGAACAATAGAAGGAGAAATATACTTTTTCAGTGAGCATTATTCACTACTTTCTGTCGCAAACAACATGTATGTGCTTCATAATAATCTTCCAGTGAGTCTCCTTCAGGGATGACAGATGAAAAAGAAAATTAAAAGGTTTCCATTTTAAAACAGATATAGTGTTCTTGACTGTTTTTAAGCCTTGAGCCAGAAGTTTGTGATTGTCAGGGACTGTTTGCCTGTGGAAGAAAGGAGCCCAAAGACCATATTTTTACAATGATCACCTGCTGCTTTCCAAGAAAGAGGGATCCCAAACAAGAACAAGGCAGAGATTCATTTAAATTGTGGGACTGAGAGGCTGGAAATCTGAGGGATCTGATTCCTGGGCAAGCTTTCTTTCAGGAAGTGAGATATATGTTAAACAGGAGCAATCTTTTTCCTATTGTAAAATGAGAGCCACACCTCTGTGACAAAGTGGAATGATAAGAGAATCAAACACCCATGTTTGATTATGAGGGACTCCACTCCATGCTCAGATGATCCTTTTTGTGGACAAGTGAGGGCTTTCTTTACATGTGGGGGAAGCAGGAAATGGCAGAGGAGAACAGGGGGAAAGAGTTTGCAGCAGGAGATGGGAGAAGGAGAAAACAGGAAACAGGACATGGGAGGAATTTGCAGCCTTATTTCATTAAGCCCATGTCACACAGCACCAACGAATGGAAAGAGGATGTAAAACGGAGAGAAACACTTGCCATCCGTTTGCCCATGCCGTTGGTTAACGCGATGCATCCGTTCTGTACTCACTGCGTCCGTTTTTCATAACTCTCTATCCGTCCAGCATCCATCTTACTGAGATTTCATCTGCTCAAAAAGTTTTTGAGCTGCACAAAACTTTTTGTAGTGGTATAAAGTATCCAACGCGTCCGTTATACATCGCCTACGCACATGGGGAACATCCTTATACGTCCGTTGTCATCCGTTATGTGTCCGCTATATCGCTAGGCATCCGCTGCACATCCGCACAACTCACATCCGCTCCAGAGGAAAAATGGACACAGGGAGGAAGCGAAATGGACGCGGACGACACGGCAGCGTTTAGTGACGGACGTAGAAAGGATGAAGCGATGCAGCTTGCATATAAAGCATTAAAATGGAAAAAAAACGTTCTATATAGGGACATATCTCGGATATTTAGGAGTGCTTGCAGGATGTCTAGAGGATGCAGAAGGACAGCTAGCGGAAAACCTATATTTCCTATAAAAAGGGGGAGAAATCACCTGGATTCACTTTCAGTCCAGCAGCCCTGCTGTGCAGACCTCTTCATGCCTTGATCTTGCTCTTGCTCGTTCCACAGCATCCAGTATTCTATTATCTCCACCATGGGATCGTTCGCACCACTCCTTTTGGTAGCCGCCATCGTTCTACAACAGTGCGAAGCCCTCTACAGGCTCTTTCACTGTTCTCGGGAAGAAAGGAGGCATCCAAGAATGTCTGGGTCCGAAGATGGATCGTGATAAGAGCTGAGTACAGGCTGCATTAACAAGCTGATGGTGGAGCTTAGGAACGAAGACCCTCGTGCATTCCAGACTTCATGAGGATCCGCCAGCCATGTTTGAAAAGTTGTTGGAGCGGCTGAGACCCAGGTTGACCAAGGTCAAACACAACTTCCAGCCAGCCTGGACCCTGGGCTGAAGGTGGCACTGACTCTGCGCCATCTTGGCCTCCGGACCACGTAAGGGAGCATGCCAGTACCCTGGAGAGGTGCCAACCAACACCATACAGCATTGTGTCAGGGAGAGTGAATGACCTCATATTGTATACTTGGAGAGGCCATCATCGAAGAATACCTGGAGGAGCTCCTCCAGTTGCCCCGCTCCACTGCAAGTAAGGCTGAAGAAAGCGTTGCAGAGCAGTGGTATTCAGAAGTTGGAAACTTCCCCCAACACCGTGGAGCCATAGATGCGGAAGCACAGTGGCCATATATTGCCCAAGAGCTCCCGAGCACCAAGTGCGCACAGTTTGTCTGGTTGCCCACTTAATCGCTTCTCCAGCTCAGAGGTGACCCACAAGAGGCTTTACCTCCCAATAGATAGCATCATTTACCTGCTTCGCCGGATGTCGATTGTGACTACAAGGTTCATGTAATCATCGACTTTGCTTCAGGCAGTGGACTCATATTCAGAATTGTCGCACACTGTCTTTTATTACTTAACGCCAAAGTACAGACATCAAAGGAAGCGTGGCTTGGAACGCAACCTGATTTCAATGGGCATTGCCCTAGCAAAACTCCGAACCTCCTCCCCATCCACAAATGACACAACAAGATAAATGTGCCCCTACTTTCATATGGGATGACGCCTTCTCCCTCAGAAATCTACCCTCCATTGAAGCCCTACAGTTCAAATTGCCGGCTACCCGTGAAAGCAATGTAGGATTCTCTCTAAAGTACTAATCTAGGGCTGTACCCAAGGCCCAAGGCGGAATGAACAGTCTTTAGAGTGGTTGTGTCGAGACAGGTGTTGGCATCTCCCTGAGCCGAACAGGTCCAGATATTTCTCACCCATCCATTGCGCCATCGCCAGAGTCGCCCCATAGCCAGTGGTGATCGTGGAGAAAGCTTGCCTGCTATCACTGTGTGCGCCACACCATCCTCCTATCCGCACACCCTGCTACGCCATTTGCAGAACCGTGAACCTCATAGACCCAACCCCCACAAGGCCAATGGGGGACCAATAGGGAGCCCTCACCTTAGTCTTTGGAAATGTAGTACTGGCCCTCTGAAGCTTGGCCGAAAACCTCCCTGAATAGATTACTGGTGCAGCAGATAGTCGCAAGAGAGCCCCAACAGAGCTTCACATGAAGGGGAAAGAAGCAAGCCGCCAATCTTACCTGAAACACAGGCTAGTGCAAACTCACCCAGTGTGGAAGCTAGTGGGCTGACAGTAGGGCAAGCACAGGATGGCGTAGATGCTTCAGAAATGGCATCTTCCTTGTGGCAGTACTGGTTCTCAATCAATCAACTTACGATGTAGAATTAGGTCTATAGCTGATGTATGTTAGAGTGGCCCTACAAAAAATGAAAATACAGGAGGGCATTATAAAAATGAGAATTGTATTATACGTTTTATGTTGAAATGGTTGAATGAATAGAAATTTAAATCAGTATATGTGTGTGTGTTATTGATAATAGAGTGGCCATGGTAATGTGGACAAGCTGTGGGGGTTGGACCATACAGTCCCACTAATGCTTCACTGGAGGTGGTTTATATCAATGCCCACGACAGTCTGATCTTAACCATTCCCGCAAGCTATATAACCCATCCCAACAGGCTATCCCTGCCCATCCACATCTCATTACCCATCCCAATTATCAATAATCCTAACCACATCCCAACAGTATTTAGTCCATCCCAAAGGTTAATCCCTCACCTGCGATCCATTGCTATCTATTACCCATCCTACACAAGCATAGCATGGGCTTTGAAACTCATTATCTAAAAGGTTTCCACAAAGGGATTTATCTTCTATTAAAAAATAGAAATGAAAACCAAGTAATGTGTGAATAACAAAGGTAAAGAACTTTTTATAAATAAACAACTGTAAAGCAAAATGACCAAGTAAAAGTGTCCCAAGCAAAGTAAAGTCAACAAAGGTGCAAACCCAAGTCTCTGGCAAAACTCTTTACGCACAAGTCAAACTCTGAAAGTGTTGCTTTTTAGTTTACCAAAGTGTGAAAAAAACGGGTTCACAGGTGCTATGTACAGGTGGCTGGCTGTGGTGTGCTGAGTCTAAAAAAAATTCGGGTGCCTTTTGGGAGTAGCGACTGCAACCCGAGAAGGAAAACAAAAACCAGAAGGACGAAATAAGTGTGTGGAAGGAAGTCATCAATCAGAGAAAAGCTTGGGCTATCAGTCCACATGTGAATATTGAAAAAAGAAAGCCCCATAGTCCTTCAATGACATGGATGTAAAAAGAATTGGGATGGTCGGAAAGTTGCCACAAGAACCGAAATGAAACAATGAAAATGTATCTTGAAGGCACCAGAACTTGGCTGATGGAAACAGATGAGAAGGAAAGGAAGTGAAGGTTAGTTGGGCTGTCTGGTCTGCAAGGGTTGAGTGAAACAACAAGGTGAGGCCGTTGGTTTGGCACAAATTCTGTACGGGCTGTCCGTAAATCCAGAAAAAAGAGGTTGGCAATCAGTGTAATCAAGGGTGGCACCTTGTGGCAGGCGAAGGAAGCCTGTGGCCTAGGAACTGATACTGAAGGGTCCTGCCTGTTGAATGCATGGGAACTCTGAGCAAGTTGACTAGCCCCAGAGTAAGCTCCCTTTGGTACTGTTGAGGCTGTGGAAAGCCTTTGGCAAAGGGCCCATGTGGACCTCCAACCTGGGGGTGGGAGAGCCAAGGCCTGGACTGGGTCGGAAGAAGGTCTATTGTGTTGTGGACCAGGAAACAGAAGTGAGCGTGAGGTGGTGCAGATTGACCATGTGATCCTCTCTGTCTTGTGAATCACCTTCCATTCCTCTTCAAAGGTTCTGGGATATTACTCGAGATACACATGTCATGAGGGTTTCTGTTGTGCGATGTAAGTGATGTAAGGGCGCCTTATCTGGTTATGTAAAGGCATGGTAATAATGTCCTCGCTTAGTTAATACCAGCTGAAGAGAAGGAGATCTACGATGCTTATTTGAGTATGCAGTGTCCCCATGATTAGCTCCCAGAATTGAACCGTCTGATGTCTCTGATCTCTCCTGGTCTCGTTGCTCCTTTTCTGCCTTGCTTCTCTGCTGGAGGTGGGAGTGCAACGTGAGTAAATTGTGGGGTTCGGTTTCTTGTGGCAGTGCACTCAAATCCATGTTCACAGACTCCAAACGGCATCCCGATTTTGTCCGAGCTCTGACGTCATATTCTGCGCTTGCTAATGTGGTGTGAGTGTGCAAGCTAATCCGGAAGGAGGGGTACTGCACATCGTGGTTGCGCTTACTCACGAGGATAAACCTGCCTCTGGACACCGGAGCCTAAACTTCTTCGGCCTAGCCAAAAGGAACTGCATCTCTGTGATAGGGCATGCACTGAGCGAAATGAGAAGTGATTGACAGGGGTGGCTGCTCCTCTCTCGGGTGGCCAGGAACCTCACCCTCCAAGAAGCTGGCCCTTGGCCATCACGGTTAGGTCCTCCCCGTTCGATGAGCATTGTGACCAACATGTCCTGGCCAACTTCTTTGAAAACGGTGCATGCTTCGCCAAGTAACCAAAGCTCGAGTGATTGCTATTTATTCCACACGACGAACCGAGGAAAAGGACGCTCCAAATTAAGACCCCAGCTCTCCGCCTCCCTCTCCTCCGAGGCCAACGCATGCCTTTCCGCTTGGTGTCTACGATAAGAGCCTGTGTTGTCCCTTCCGCCAAAAAGTAAAACCTCTGATATTTTCTGACCCCTCAACGCACGCACATAATCCGTAAGGCATCCTTATACCAGTCCTATGAGGTGTACCTCTTTCGATCGTGGAATTGCAACATATAAGTACCTCTGTTTTTTCCCTTCATCACTCCCATAATCCGTGCTCGTATTGCCTTCTTCTTCCCTCTGGCAGGGCCTCTGAGGAGACCTCTCTATCAAGAGGGTGGACGGCTCACGCATTTGAGGTTTTAGGGGCATGGTCGCACCACACCACATCCACCACCAGCAGGCTAAGACCAGAGCAGCAACCAGCGAGCAAAAATGCTTCCAGGCACCAGCTAGCACCAGTCGGACCAGAAACACCAGCAGGACCAGCAGGACCTAGGAAGGCAGCACCAGCAGAGTAAGCACCAGCAGAAGCACCAAGCTAGCACCAGGACAGCCACAGCAGAGTAAAGAAGAGCCAGCCAGACGCACCCGATAACGCAAAAGCACAACAGCCAAGGTGCACGCAGAAGCACGCAGCCAGGAGCAGCACCAGCAGAAGCACCAGCACGCTAGCAGAATCAGCCCAGCAGCAGAGCCCCAGCAGAAGCAGAGTTCAAGGCCAGGGGGTGTGGATTGGTGGCCCGTCCTTCTTGCAAAGGCTGGCAGGAGTAGGCACAGGCTTCCTCTTCTTCCCACATTGGTTGATTTGGCTGGAGCTAGGTCTGGCAGCAGAGGGTCTTTCTCTGAATGATTAATAGAAATAACATAGTAACTATAATGACAGATAGAACATAGAACAAATAATAGTATAAACAATAAAACATAATATAACAAACAGATGAGAGCACTATAGAGAGACAGAAATGCATACCTCAACACAACCGCAAAAATTAATAGGACAGCAAGCTGATGGACTTAGCATACGATAGGCTCCGGCCTAAGTGACATCCGACTAGGCCATCCGTTAATTAGGGGGTCTGTTGATTGCTATCCGTGGTCATCCGCTAGGCAATCGCTGCACTGCATGGCTCCGCTCCTTCTGCTGCGACGGGTCCGCTCTTCGGGTGTTCTTCCCCGAATCCTGCGGATGGTGCCATCCGCTTCCATCCGTTCGCATCCGCGTGGCTTCGTGGAGCAATCCATTAATCTTGCTATGTTCCTTCCCCGTCTGTATTTCCTTTCGTGTGTTCCAGCTCTGAGTTTAATGGGCAAATTTGGGGCACTAGTTTCGAGAGCAGAATAAAACAAAATGAGTCTAACATCCAAAATTTCTCATCCGCTGTGTCCTTTTTACATACTTTTTGCATCCGTCGGCCGATGTGACAGGGCCTTTAGCTTTCATTGTACAGGCTGATACTGTTCACTGGTATTGCAATACTACTGAGAACTTATAGAAGAGGGGAATCTGTGTTGGTGAGGCATTTATCTTTCTGATAGCTCTTTATAATTATTCTGTGGTTGCTATGTGGATTTGGGTGGGGGTGGGGGTAGATGTTTTCATTCCTGCCTTCTTTGTTACTTTTATAAGTAATTTAAGGTAGCGACCATACATGATACTCCTTATTCTTTCAATTTTCCTCACAACAACAACTCTGTGAAGTGAACTGGGCTAAGAGAGACTGATTGATTCAAAATCATCTGGCTGATTTTTCATGCTTAGACTAGAACTCATTTTCCTGGTTTCTAGGCCAGCACCCTAAACAACTACACCAGTTTGGCCTTCGTAAGCATCATTGTAGGAACTGCTTATGACTGAATTGCAATCATTTTTTATTTTGTAATTCCCTCTTTTGTTCTTGTTCTTTGTTATTGACATATCACATGCTTGCATTAAATGTTGCACGTTGCAGTTAAAGCGCAGCGGGTACTGACACTGTGTTTCCATATTTTGAGGGGATTGTCTATAGTTTTGATTGAGTTGGGCATATTTGCCAATTTCCTAAAGGGAAATCCCAGCCTGTTTTAGCCCAAGAGTCAATATGGGCAGAAAAGTAAGTGATCTTTTGTTCTATGGCAGTCGTGGCCAACCTTTTTGGGCTCCTGTGCTGATAATTGCACGTACACTTGCACATGTGTGCTCGCATGCCAACACCTAGAGGCTACGCATGCAGCCCCCCCATGACCCCTGTGCATGTGTGTGAGCCCCTTCACCCACCGCACAACTCTGCATATGCATGCGTGTTTCCCACACCCCTACGCCCCGTGCATGCATTCCAGATACCGACAATCATCTGTAGCATGGGTGGCATGTGTGCATGCACAGTGGGGCTTTTCTGGGAGACCTCTTGCACGCCGGCAGAAGTGGCTCTGCGTGCCACTTCCGACACCCATACCATAGGTTCACCATCATGGTTCTATTGCATGGGATTCAATTATGGGTCATGACTGGTGAGGAGTCTGGCTGACAAGGATAACGTAGGCATCTTACCTTCTCACAGTGCTGCTGCAACTCAATCCTAATCTAGGAAAGGAGTTACTTCAGAAATGGGGATTACACTTCTTCCATTCCTCAATAAATGCTCAGGAAATGTGGAAAAGCAATGGCATTTTGCCATAGTGTTCTGCTGGCTCTACAGATGACCTTCAAATATGAGGCATCATTTTACATTGTAGTGCTTTCACATATATTGAGTTGGGTATTCAGCTAAAAGACATTTGAAAAAGAGCAATGAATAAATAGAGCCATAGTAGTTTAAAAAGGCAAAAAGTAATTGAAATACCAACTCTTTTTCCATAATAACCTAATTAGGTATCTGATGCTTGTGTTGTCCACATCCTGCCTTAGCTGTTCAAGCCTTCTTTCCCTCTTCAGGCACAAATGGGTTGAGAGCATGTAGGTGGAATTCAGTGCTATTTGCAAGAGATATTCTCGGACATTAGTAGCTTCTGCTGGAGACCCAGGAGGAAATACAGAAGCAAATAGAGGCACCTTTTAGTCATGGAAAGTCTCTAAAGGAATATTGCTCCCTTGGTTGTTATTTTATTTTTTAAAGAGACATTACAGTGGCTTTATTGATTTATTTAATTTGATTTTTATGCCCTCCAACTTGAAATGTGACTCTGACTAGCAAACGACAGTTAAAAGCATCAACAGACCCGTCTCAAAGAAACATCATGCCAGAGGCACTGCACATATCCACAACCCCTGAAAAATGGATTCATAAACATCCTGGCCCAATGCCCATAGAAAGGATCAAGTTTTTAATGCCTTATGGAAAGTCATCAGAGTTAGGGTCCCAGAGTAGGCATGGCAATGGAAAAGGCATGTTTCTTTGGTTCCATCAGGTAACATTGCTTAATTAAGGGGACCAGAAGCAGAGACAGATGGATAACCCAATTCTGTGCCATGAAAAGCATTATATAAAATAACCAGCATTTTGAATTTACTCAGAAACCAACTGAGAGCCAGAGTAATTCATCAGCTGCTCATTATTGCAAGGAGCCATGATAGCGCACAGTGGTTAGAATATAGTATTGCAAGCAAACTCTACCCACTGCCAGGAGTTCAATCCTGACTGGTTCAAGGTTGGTTCATCTTTCTATCTTTCCAAGGACCCAGATTGTTGGGGGCAATATGCTGACTCTGTAAACCATTCAGAGAGGGCTGTAAAGCCCTATGGAGCAGTATATAAGGCTAAATGAAATTCCTATTGCTAAGGCATACCCATAACTACACATACTATCACATTTTGAACTAGCTGGGCTGGCTGCAATTTCTATGTGATGTAGAATATATAGGCAGTAATTCAGAAGAGAAGTAACTGGGAGCAAAGCCTTCTGATCCCGAAATGTGCACAATTGTTACACAAAATGTAATTGTGCAAATGCCCTTCTAACCATGGTTATCCTTTAAGCTTGAGCTAAGACTTCAGGAGGAGCCCAGGTTGTGCAATAGTCCCATCTGGGTCAGTACAATCCTTTTCAGAACTATCAAGTCCTGTGAGGTTGGCAAGAAATATTGAGATTCTGGAGATTTTTCTAGATTTCTTTCTTCTTAGGAACATAATGTCACAAAATCTTGAAAATGTATCAAAACAATTCTGTCATACAAGTTACATCTTGTACTTAAAGGCCCTGTCACACTGCCCAACGGATGCAAAACGTTTGTAAAAAGGACACGAGCGGAACGAGAAAAAGTCCATCCGTTGTATCTCCTCACTTCAAAAGGGGCAAAAATTTGCATAAACAGAGCGGATAACACGGAAAGGAACGGACGGGGGAGGACGCAGAATGGATGGAAAGTGGATGCGGAACAGAAGATCCTTTTGCATCCTCTAGGCATCCTACTAGACATCCTTAATATCAAGATAGGTCCTCTGGATACGTTTTTTCCGTTTTTAAAATGCTTTCTTTGTGCTGTGCATCCCGCTTTCATCTTTCTCCGTCCAAGCTACTAACGCTGCGCATCCGTTCCGCGTCCGTTCCACTTCCTCCCTGCGTCCGTTTACCGCTGGAGCAGATTTGAGTTGCGGCGGATGTGCAGTGGATGCCTGGCGGATATAGCGGATGCGTAATGGATGACAATGGATGCAGAACGGATGTCCCCCGTATGCCTAGTGGATGCAGAACGGACACGTTTGATACATTTTCCACTCAAAAGTTTTGAGCAGCTCAAAACCTTTTGAGCGGATGAAATGTCAATAGACGGATGCTGGACACATAGAGAGGAAGCAAAACGGAGGCAGTGAGTACAGAACGGAAGCAAGCGTTAACCAACGGATGGTAAGTGTTTTTCCCGTTTTTACATCCTCTTTCCATCCGTTGCTGCAGTGTGACAGGGGCTTAAGGCAGAAGTCCCTTTCTCATCACTTGAAAAGAGCCTTTTCTGTAATAGTGCTACTTCATTTTTCAAATAGCTGACCCTAACCATGTGGGACAACTACTGGGTTGCAAATCACACTTCGGGGAATCAGAGATAAAGCCTTGAAATATTCCATTAAAAAAAATTGGATAACCACAGCTCAATCAATGCTTTGGCAAGATGCCACTTGCCTTGAAACTGAAGTGGGAGAGAGAACAATCTGAAGGGCAGCAGAGAGGGGTGTGGAACAATCTTGTGTTTTACTTCTATTACTAATGTAAAAAAGTATTCTGCATTCAACCTTGCTGTAAAGACTATATAAGTGAACATATATCACTTCTTCCTCCTTCTGTGCTTGTCATCTGACAGTAACAGGTCATGTATTTATTTGCTAAAGTAGATTTGTGTCCATGAAAATAAATGCCACCATAAATCAGTCCTGAAAGTAAGTCAAAACTTTTTTTTATTTTACTTGTAAAAAGAAACTGATCGATGTCTTTACCTCCATTTTTTGTTTCTTATGCAGTGAAGGTCTGTACAGTTAGACAAGGACCCAAGTTATTCTATTATTTAGCCTCTTAAATGGATGCCATTTAAAACAAACATTACATAATTAGCATTTTAAAATTTATATTTGTAATTGTTGAGATATGCTTGAGTTTTTAATTATTGTTTTATTTTGTATTTTCTATTAGTCAACTTTTAATTTTTTAAAAAAAATGTAGGTATGTTACAGGATGTCTTTGTTTTATGATGGCAATTGGGATGAGAATTTTGGTCACTCATTGATGCAGTAATTAATAATAAATTAAGGGTTAGAATATAACTGTAGATGATGAAAGTACAAAGAATTGAATTTGTTAAGTTTTGCACATCATCATTTCTGAGACTATAAAACTATGTCAAGCAAGTGACTTCTGTTTGCTTAGCCTGTGTGTATATCATTCGATAGTTTACCTCACCTTTTTGATTTAAATGTACTAAGGAAATTAACAGCTACATTAAAAAAATTAGCAGTGATAATTTGATAATGCTATATAAAATAATAAGCACTGTATGGAATTATGCCCTGAAAATAAAGCATTTTACCATTCAATTGAATAATGCTGAGATTAAAAAAAATAATCCATCAGTTAAAATAATTTGAAAGGTTATCTCACTATTCCAGGCAAGCAGCAATATCTTTTCCTCTGTATTGATTTTAAAATGATGATTTCATCCAAGGTCACAGAACTGCAATTTGCATGGTTCAAGATGCTTTAGAAACATCACTGAGAAATGTTATGTGCCCTCAACCATGGTCAGCTTTCCCATATTTTAACTCACAGTATGATCACTTTAAATTCCAGGCTTAACTTTTATGTGGATGATGATAGCCACTATGTAGAATTATATATGATGTCATCATGTCAGGAAGAGTCAATGAACACTCCTCAAAATTTAAAAGCCCTTTTCACATCAGTCTGTGAAATGACTTCACTTTGAATGAAGCTTATATGAAAGAAACTTACAAGGAGTGGCTTGGTCTTTTCTCATCGAATCATGTTTTTGCTTAACGTTATCTGTTCTCTCATTGGTGCAATGATAAATTTAATGTGGGTGAAAGTATCAGGCAGGCCATGAGAACAACTTTATTAAAGCAAGGATCTCTTGAGGAAGGGTGATCTCATTTTGCACCATAATATGGTCATTGAAGAAAGAAATAGTTTCATTTCTATATTACATTCCTTGCCCCAACTCCTATTAATAAATAAGGGGAGTTGCTGGGAATTCCAAACAGTTGTTTAGAATTAAATTCAAAGTTTCATAGTAACTAGTTAAGAACAATTAAGGTTTTTCAAATTATACCATAGGTTATCACCCAGATACAATGTGTAGCTGTAACAAAATATCGAAGTGTATAACAAAAATTGGAAATCTATTAATCAGTGAAATGGGGACTGATGTAGTTAAAAGTTTGTATTATTGTAATGTAACAATTTATTATATTTGATTAATCAGTTCTCAATATATATGTTCATTCCTACCTACAAAGTGGCTTGCTATCAACAGATTATAAATACTAGCCAATATAATTCTTGCTATTGGAAAATCCCTTTTGAATGATAAATAATGGTTACAACTGATAAGCTGTTGCCAGTATATATTAGCTATATCTTATATTTTCAAAATGTAATAGTAAACAAAAGGGAGAATTCCCATTAAAATACAGCCTAAGAATTGATGTGACTATTGCTCATATGTTCAATGATTGAAACTTCTCATTCTGCCTTTATAGCTCCTAATATGGCAAATGACAGCACTGAAGAATCTCCATCCAGGGTGACTTCAGAGGATGAGGAACATATCTATGAACATATTTATGAAATTCTGGCATCTTCTGACAAACCAGAGCTGAAACACCAAATGGCCATGGATGAGCTCATCACTACAGAAGCTAATTATGTGCACAACCTTCAGCTCTGCATTTTTGATATCCGTCATCACCTCCAGAAAAAACAGGTGAGAATAAGAGAGATGGTCTGTAATAATCAGCACTAGAGTTATGATAAACAATAGGGAATCCTGTTTTGTATAAATAGAAATACACTAAGGCATTAAGTATGGTAACCATCAGTGGCTTGTCCCAAAATTGACTAAGCATTAAATAAGTAAGAAATAAGAGTATAGGGAGAAAATTCTTCAATTGGGAATACTTTGAACATTATGTTTAAGGCAAGAGAAAGAGAGTATATGAATTGTTAATGTATACTTTATCAAGTAGGGGTGGTGAACCCTTGACTTATTGGGGGTATGGTTTGAAATGACTGGATCCTATTGTGAGAAAGTTTCTTCCGGTTGTACAGCTGTTGTATTCTGTGGATTCATTCTTCAACAACGTGCTCGCAACTTCTGCACTTGAAGAATCCGTAGATCAGTAAAGCAGCATGATATAGCTGCTTACAAAAATACAAAGGGATTTGTCAGAATGCACAACCTACAGATATTTAATGGATACAGTTATAGCAATGTTGGAATAGAAATATCACTGATAACAAGGTAGTAACTATCTTTGTCTTGTAGAATAGGAGCATATGCTGGTTAACAGGAGAAACTGAAACATTGTACTACTCTATTTCAGCTGCCTGAAATTGACTTGGAAGGATTGTTCTCTAATATAGATGATATCCTGGAGGTTTCCAAACGTTTGTTGAAAGGACTTGAAGCTTCTGTGAACAAGGGGCAAGAACAACTTTTTCATATCAGTAGGTAGTACCTACAATGATATATCTACTGCATAGTTTTTAAATACTGTTATTAAAGCAATAGTGTAGATTCTATTATAATAACAGGAGTACTTTGATAACTTTGACACAAGTATTACAAGGCAGTATCAGATTGCCTAATTCAATACTATCTTTTCAAAAGTTGAAAGATATAAGTGTTAATGTTAATCAGCTTGATATTAATCAGTTGTTTCTGTCATTCCAGAATTACTTTTATTATTTGTCTCAGAAGAAAATAGTTCTTTTAATATTGTCTAAAAGCATACTTATTTCAAGATTGTACATCAAATTATGGAGTAAAGAGAAATGGATTAACCTCCAAAATAGTAAAATGTGTTTGCTAAATAAATGGAAGCCAATACGTTTTTTTTTTCTTAGATATTTTTAATTTTTTGAGTTCAGATTCTGGGGACAGCATGGCATGAGTCATAAAAGGGGACATTTAGGAAGCCATCTGTGAAGCATCTTCAAAGCACTCCAGGGAATACTGTGGAGAAAGAAGAAGAAGAATACTGGAGAACTTGATGAAAAGATAGGATGACTAAGGGGTAAAATAAGCAGAGGATCTTAAAGTTTAAAGAAATAATGGGTAGTGACAGTAGATAAAGGAGGAGACAAGTGAGGCTAATATAATCTTTCATATGAGATCTAACGATAAGAAGAGTTTTGTACTGTGATGGATAAGTAAGAAGCAGGCAATGGAGGAATCCAAGGGAGAGTAGAGCTGCAATCCCATTCTTTGGAAATTCTGCTTGTTGTATTCAATTGTCATTTTTGAAATGTGAGCTAATATCCTTGAGAGGTATGTCATATTCAAGGACCTGGGGGTGATAGTGAAGGGTTAGCTTCTTAATTTCATAATTAGCCAGCTACACAATGGTACCTTGGTTCTCAACTGCTTTGAAACTCATCAAATTTGGTATTTAATGTGTGTTGTTGTGAAACGGTACTCATTGTTTGTTTGGTACTCAATGCACAAGCTAGAACTTGTCCATACTGGCTACCTTGTAATTCCTTACATTATTCCTTATGGGAAAAAATTATTTGGTACACATTGTTTTTGCTCCTCATAATATATCCCAGAATCAGTTAACAATGATTCAATAACAATAATACTGATAACAGATAATCAGAGTTGGAAGGGACCTTATAGGTCATCTAGTCCAATCCCCCACCCAAGCAGGAGACCCTACACCATTTCTGACTAATGGCAATCCAATCTCTTCTTAGTACCTGAGGTACTGAGGTACCATTGTACTTCAAATGTGTATACTCTTTATCAGCCTGAAAAAATATTCCTGTGTCTATATACTTACATGTATGTACATACATATATTCATACTTGCATGAAAGTGAGACTAATTAATGAGATTTAAGAACAATACAATGTATTAAGGCTTTTATATGTCTTGGGAGTCTTCATTCTGATGGTTTAATAATTTTGTTGTGGTAGGCACTTTATTCCAAGAGCTCAAAGCAGAAATGGAAAATGTCTATAAAATTTATTGTGGAGACTATGATCAAGTTCTTTTACTGTTGGATATTTATAGTAAGGAGCCAAGATTGCAAAAAGAAATCATGGAAACCTTGACTACCACTGTGTAAGTATATTTTTTGATGGTGGCAATCATATAACCCAGATTTTTTAGTATGCTAATATTTTTACTTTTCAAGAAACACAACCCTGGGTTTAATGAGGCAGTTATATCAGTCAGTGGAAGACAGCATCTGTCCACTTTGGGTCACTTCATCCCTTCACCTTGCTAAAACAGATACTTTAGTAGGGGTAGCATAGCTGTGAGAGATAACAGCTCTTTTTCCAAATGAATTACATACATATTGAAACCAGAAGGTTCAAATCTCAGTAGGATGTGAAGCAACTCTACTAATGCCATTTGTATTTAATTTTGAACATAGACGCCTTTTGCTAAATATCATGTTTAAAAGCAGAGAAACAAGTACTATTGCAAATATAGTATGAGCTATACGTCATCTATCCACTGGATTTCTATTGGATTGTATTAATTTCCTGCAATTGTGATGTTCCATGAATTCTTGGCAAGATTCAAAGCATCTTGTCCTTTACAGAATTCAATGCCGTCAGATAAGGTGGCCATTGGGCCAAACAAGTTTTTAAAGGGGTTAAATCAAGCCACACTGTTTAGCATGCTTGATTGGGGTACTAATAAAAAGGCATTGTGCAAACTACAACTATATTTCCTTTTTTAGTGGATATTATTTTTCATGGAAGGTGCCATGAAAAAAATGGTAATGCTCTGTGAGCAAAGCAAAGTGATTGAATATTAAGAGCCAATATTCAAAAGCTATTAAAGACAATTTTGCATAGATACTGAGTCAATTATGTCCAGAGAGAGTGTCACAGAGTAGCAGAGGCACGGTTATTAAGCTCAGTTGCTTAATGACGCTGGAGATGGTCTCTGCTCTAGTGGTTTGAGTCCTAGCACTGCAGGGAGGGGTGAACTCCTGTCAGCTGCCTCAACTTCTGTCCACCTCACAGATGTTCCATGCAAGTAGATAAATAGATACCACTTTGATGGGGAAATGAGTTGTTATTCCATACAGACAGTCAGATTCCTGCTGGCTCTTAACCTTCCCAGCTGTGGTGCCCATTTGCAAGGTGGGTCCAAGGAAGGGAGGGGGCCTTGGATGATGCTGTAGGAAGAATTACTTGTCCTTCTTTCTGGTGCAAAGCCACCTTGCCTCCTTTGGCCCACCCTGGGAAGTATGTGAGCCTCTCCTACAACAGAGCTGGTAAATTGGCAACTAAACTACTACTGTGCAATAGAATTTTGGTCTCTTGACTAATGTAACAATGTGATATGATAATAACAACAACAATAGAGCACCGTTTGCTGAGGTCTCACCTGTTGATAAACTTTTTGGAAACCTTGTTGACCTTCTTTGAAACAGGATGCTCATACGAAGGAGCTCATCTTACACATTTCTTTCTACCACTACTATCAACTAGAGCCCAGTTGCAGAAAAATCCTTCAAACTTAATAGAGCAGCAGCAACAGCAAGAATCTGTCCATCAGGCCTGCATTGTTAATCAAGGCTAATGTGTAATCTTCACACATGATGGTGAATTGCCCATATTCCAGGCAATGGCATGCTCATAACGTATCATTGGGCTTTAAAGATTAAATACCTTAACTTTGTTGGAAATCAAGCATAACAATTGGAAGTGGATGATCAAGTGGATATAGAAGACACTTTAGAATATTATAAAGAGAAAAAGGCTATTGTATTTGATTCATGGATTTTGTTTTGTTTTGGGTTTGTTTTTTTTTGCAGGCTCAAATAAAAAAATAACCAATCTGACGTAGTGGGTAAAGTATTGGGCTAGAAATTGGGAGATGGGATTTCTAGTCTTCTTTTAGGCAAGGGAGCCAATTGAATGTCTGGATTGGGCACGCTTTCCGACCCCAATCCACCTCATCGGGTTGGGGGAAAAAATTATTATGCACACTATCTTGAGGTGTGCCAAAGAAAAAGGAGATGTAAATCAAATAAATAAATAGGCATGTAAAATGCAAATCCTGCCTCTCTGTTAAATACATATGAAATATTCAGTTTCCCATTTGGAAAGGCTGAAACAATTTAAAGCCGCTTTACATCCTGATGTTTATTTATTTAGGAGCGTTTTAGAGGACACCCATTGCGAATTGACTCTGGGTAGCTTACATAAAATAAAAACAAGAAGTAAAACAAGGAAAACCAGTAGGAAAATCCCTGCATCCACACAAACCCACTGCTTCTAGTAAAAATGTCACCCACTGTGCTCCATTAGCACCCCACCACAAAGCTGGGGAAAAAAAATACAGATTTTGAAGGCTTTCTAAAACATTGCCAGGACAGGGAGTTGATATGGATCTCTGGGCAGGGAGGGAGAAGGATCTTATTCCAGACTAGAGAACAAGCTCCATGACAGAGAAAATATGCTTTCTGGGCCCTAATAGATGGTAATAATATCCTAATAGCTGTTTGCTTGAGGGGATCCAACATTCTCTGACTTATATCCTTTTGCATTTGTTGGTCAGGCCTCACACTGGTGCTTCAAACCTGAGCTTCTTCCTGGTGATGCCAGTGCAACGAATCACAAAATACCCACTGATGCTGCAGAAGATTGTGGAAAACACTTCAGACACTGACAGTGCCTATGGAGCCCTGCAGGCTGCAGCCACCACTATGACAGATGTCAATGCAAATATCAATGAATATAAAAGGCGGAAGGAAATAGGTAAGAAAAATTGATCTTCTCAGGCTATGTCTACTGCAGAATGCCAGGAATCTTTAACTTCCAAGAGCACTCAATCCCCTACAATAATTTGTCAGAAAATTGAAATCTGGGATATCTGGGTCAACTGAAGCTGGCTATTTGGAATGTTTGATGCATTTTTGCAGGATTTTGTGATCTTATTTCCTTGAATTTAGCTAGGGATATTGAAAGTTTAATAATGGCAAACAAAAACAAAGGGAAAGTACTTTTAAAAATGTGATTTTAGCATCATTTCTACTTTGGCACAGCAGGCAGTTTCCTGAGTCAGCATTTGCAATGTAGGAAATTAATCAGCTACAACTCACTTATAGCTCTGGATTTAAAGCACAATGGGCAACATGATTTATACACAAATGTTTTCTGCTGCACTTCCAAACATGCAAAAAATGGAGAAGTCACTTTGGAAAGGAAATATACATTTGAAGGCATAATCTGCTTTAGGAGAGTTGATCAGTCATGCCTGAGGAATACCAGGGGTGGTATTCAGCAGGTTCTCACCAGTTCTGGAGAACCGGTAGCGGAAATTTTGAATAGTTCAGAGAACCAGCAACTCCCATCTCTGACTGGAGATTTTAGAGTATCCTTCCCCTGCCATGCCCACCAAGCCATGCCCACAGAACCAGTAGTAAAAAAATGTGCATCCCAGCACTGAGGAATACACAATATTGAATTGGAACCAGCCATTATAGAATATAGAATTTTTTATTGGCCAAGTGTGATTGGATTCAGAAAGAATATGCTCTCAGTGTACATAAAAGAAAAGATACATTTGTCAAAAGTCAAGAATCATAAGGTACAGCACTTAATGATAGTCATAGGGTACAATAAGCAATCAAATCATACTAGGAAACAGTCAATATAAATCATAAGGATACAAGTGACAAAGTTACAATCATACAGTCACAAGTGGGAGGGGATGGGTGATAAGGAGTGATGAGAAGATTAATAGTAATAGTAGTGCAGACTTTGTAAATAGCTGGACAGTGTAGAGGGAATTATTTGNCACAGCCCTCTTTTTGACTCATGCAGTATACAGGTCCTCGATTGAAGGCAGGTGGGTAGTAATTGTTTTTTCTGCAGTCCTAATTACCCTCTGAAGTCTGTGTTTGTCCTGCTAGGTTCCGGAACCAAACCAGTTATAAAGGTGCAGATGACAGACTCAATAATTCCTCTGTAGAATGAACTTAGCTTCAAAACTGAACTAAAACTAAGGGATAGGAAACAGGTCAGCTTTCAAGAGGGTCATAATGTAGCAATCTTTAGGTCTGTCTTGTCAGAATTATTTGCATAACTATAGCAGAGCCTCCCCAGTATGGTAGAAGTGTTGGGCAGCAGTTCCCATCATTCTCAATCAGAATGCTGTCCTAGAAATGATAGAAGTTATGGTTCTGACAGAAGACAATATTTGTAGCACCCAGTAAAACTTTGAGGCCCTTGATGCTCCCTGACCTTGATTGTTTTCTTGCAGACATTTCATTATCTGATAGGTAACACCTATTCATTACCTAGTTAGGTAATGAAATGTCCGCAAGAAAATAACCCAAGTTCAGAGCACCAAGGACCCCAAAGTTATGGTTCACTAAATTTGGGGATTCCCAGAAAAGGAAAATCTGTTATATACTCTTCTTTAGCTGAAGAGACAATGGCTACAAGGCAGCCTCTTGATCCTATATTTGATTGCTTTTTTAGCTTGTTGTTAATCAGTGTATCCAAATGTATCAAAGTTAAGTATCTCTGGAGATTCTCAGTTATCCATGTCATGGTTGTCTGAAAGGTACTTTTTCAAGAGGCAACTGAACTTTCTGGTTTTTCTTTGAAGATGTTTTGCTTCTCATCCAAGAAGCTTCTTCAGCTCTGACTGGAAGGCGGGGAATGGAAGGATTTATACTCCAAGGCAATGATAGTTTATGCATTAATGGACATTTGGTTGAGATGAGACCATCCAATGAGATGGACTGGGTTCTCAAGCAAATGAGCTCCAAAACGACAAATCCCCAAAATGCCTGAAAGTGTTTTGCCGCTTTTATTTTCAGATGCAGTTGCATTTTGGGTGTTTGTCGTTTTGGGGTTCATTTGCTTGCAAAGCCAGTCCTTATCCATTGGATGGTCTCATCTCAAACAAACATCCATTACTGCAGCAAACTATCAGTGCCTAGGAGTACAAAAGGAAGGTAAGGGGTGGTAAGTCAGTCTCGACTTCTTCGAAGAACCTACTCTTCACTTTGTAGAAGTTTCTTTTTCCAGAAAGTCCAGTTAGTTGCCTCTTGAAAAAGGATGTCAGAGTTAAGTTTTCCCATGGCATTTTTTTTCTTACATCTTCTGAAGAATCATCAAATACCCAGAAATTTTTCCTCCTGCTTTCTATAACTTGTTCTGTTACATTTCTCACCTTCTCTCCTCTTTTGGACTGAGAGCAGCAGATAAATATAACAAGGCTGGGTATCTGACTCTGCGAGAACGTCTGACCCGCCTAAATACCCACTCCATTGCCAAGAAGACTGCACGGTTGAGCCGCCTCTTCATGCATGAAGCTGGGATGGTGACCAAGGTAAGTATACGTCATTTTGCTGTATGTCTTGGTACTGAATGCCCTGCAGTGGTCTGGAATGACAAAGAATAATGAAGAGAGATTTATAAAGGTTGATTCAACCTTCCATCCTTCCCAGGTCAGTAAAATGAGGACCCAGATTGTTGGGGGCAATACGCTGACTCTGTAAACCACTTAGAAATGGCAGTAAAGCACTGCGAAGCAGTATTTAAGTCTAAATGCTCTTGCTATAAACAGTACTGTTACAGAGATTGAGAATTCTAGGAAACGTAGATTCCAGGACCCCTCACTTCATTCACAGTTTCCATTCCATTCAACTGAATTTTATTTATTTAATTTGGTTTGTCAAGTGCTTACAAGATAATAGGTATAAATAAAAACATAGTTATGAATACATGGATACATATAAGAAAAATAAAAGAAACAAACAATAGTGGACAGTCTCACATGGTAGGCATGTTGGTGTACTTATGCACGCCCCCTACAGACACTCTTAGGAAAGGGGTGAGGTCAATAGTGGACATTCTAAGGTTAAAGTTTTTGGGGTTTGAGGAAGAAACCACAGAATCAGGTAGAGCACTCCAGACACTGACCACTCTGTTGCTGAAGTCGTATTTCCTGCAATCAAGTTTGGTGCGATTAAACCTTGAGTTTGTATCTATTGTTTGCTCTTGTGTTGTTATGGTTGAAGCTGAAGTATTCATTGATAGTAAGACATTGCAATGTATGATTTTTATATGCTACACTTAGATCGGACCAAAGATGGCGTAGTTCTAGATTTTCTAGGTCTAGAATTTCAAGTCTGGTGGCATAAGGTAATCTACAATGAGTAGAGGAGTGGAGAACTCTTCTTGTGAAATATTTCGGACTTTCTCAAACTGTGTTAATATCAGATACATAATATGGTTTCCAGACTGATGAGCTGTATTCTAACATTGGTCAAACAAATGTTTTGTAGGCTCTAGTTAGTAGTATAATATTATCAGAGAAAAAGCTACATAAGATTAGGTTAACAACCCTTAGTGCCTTTTTAGCTATGTAGTTACAGTGGGCTCTAGCACTTAGATCATTAGAGATGAGTACTCCAAGATCCTTGACAGAGTTTGGATCATCAACAAGGTCTTGACAATTCAGCCTGTATTTTATTTTCTGATTTTTTTTTGCCAATATGTAAAACAGAGCATTTGTTTATTGAGATTTGAAGTTGCCATTTCCTTGACCATTCTGATACATAGTCAAGGTCTTTTTGAAGGGTAGCAGTAATGTCCTGTGGTGTTGAATAGCTTTACATCGTCAGTGAAGAGAACGCAGTTGCTCTTATGATCACAGAGGTCATTTATGTAGAGTATGAAGAGAGTGGTCCTAGAACACTGTTTGGGGGACACCCACTGTTGACAGGTACTGTTATCTGTTTGCTTCTATCCAGTTATGCGTCCAGAGATACCGTAAGATTTTAGTTTTAGGAGTAGTTTGTCGTGTACCACTGAATCAAAGGCTTTACAGAAGTTTACATAGATTGTGTCTGTTGCTTTGCCCTGATCGAGTTGTGTAGTCCATATGTTTTTGCAGTGTAAGAGATGCATATTGCAGGATAGTTTTTTTCTGAAACTCATTCACACCAATGTCCTCAAGATGCTCTCAAGCTGCTTCGTGGATAGCAGTTGATGATCACATTGCAGTCTTTAAGAGTTCATGTGCTTCATTTATGGTTCATGACACATTTTGGGAAGAGATTACATGACAACTTCTGCTTGTGACCTGGCTGAGGATGATTCCTTCACATGTAATGACAGGAGCAGTAATTTATGCAGTGCTGCAAGCATGCCGAGCATTTTCCACTCCTCATTACACTCCTAATTGAGATATTGGGCTTAGCATTAGTTCCTGTTTATAGAAGATAAAGTATGATGACACTGCTTAAAATTAGCTTATCTCTGACAGCATTGGGAAGCCTGCGTGGAAATATATCTTGGAGTAATATTCTTTAACTCTCAACTTAGGGCAGTGAAAAAATTCAAGAACTAAAGCAAATTTAGTGAAATCAGTTTTTCCTGCTGAAATAAATTTCTTTCAATCATCTCTCTTCTCTTTGCAAAATAATTTTCCAGTGGTTTGTCTCTTGCCTCTTCCAAGATCCAGTAGAAGAGTCTATGCTTGCATTAGACTTTCCTGTCGATCCAGGGTGTGCATTTATCAGAGATAATATAATTTCTGGGAACTCCAGAGATGGCAGATATTTACTTTGCATAACATACTTGCCTATTCATTTACAACATAAATTTATAAGTATAAATAGAAGTTAAAAAGTCTGTGATCTCTTCCCACCTCCTTTTTAAACAGCCTTCTGATTTGGAGTCAAAGAAATGCTGTCTCCATTTGTAAAATATGGTGTTTCTTTAAATGCAATAGAATGCTGACAGGCGGCTTGGAAATCAATCAATGCTTATAAAAGGCATGGGGATTTTAACATTTATGCCCATGTTCTTTATACCATGTGCCTAGTCAGGAACTTTTCTGATAGGGAGAGAACAAGCAAAATATTTCCTCTAACTGTAAAAGCCATGTAGCAATAGCAATAACACTTAGACTTATATATTGCTTCACAGTGCATTAACAGCCCTCTCTAAGTGATTTACAGAGTCAGCATATTGCCCTGAACAATTTTGGCTCCTCATTTTACCAACCTTGGAAGTCTGAGTCAACCTTCAGCCTGGTGAGATTTGAACTGCCAAATTTCAGGCAGCCGACAGTCAGCAGAAGTAGTCTTCAGTATTGCACTCTGACCCCTGTCCCACCATGTTTCCTGTTCCAGTCATAAAACCATATATCTCACTTGTGTGTCTTTCACAAAGGACTCAAAATTATGTAAAAATCTTACTAATGGATCAGTCTGTGGTCAAACCTTGTATTGTTTGGGGACAATAGAGAGAGATCTTTTTCAAGAAATCAGCCTCTGTCAAGCTTCAAAAAGGCACTTTTGCTGTTCAAACTGTTATCTCTTCTCAGCTTGCCAATGAACTATGGAGGGGGAGGGAAGGGGGAGCTGGAATACAGACATCAAGAAGACATAAGTGAGAACCAAGGACATTTCAGCAGGTGTTTGCCAGAGCCAAAAGACTTTTGTATCACAATACCATGAGACTCAATTGGACAATGTGACCTGTCTAATGGGGGGGGGGGGGGGGGGGNGGGGGGGGAGGAGAGGGAGAATCTAAACTTTAACTATATGGGTTTGCACAAGAAGTAGTTAGATCTGGTTTTGCTCTCATTTTTGCCAAAGTGAAATATTCAATAAAGTTTTTCATTAAGAGATTGGATCGTCTCGGCCATGCTTGCTTTGGTTGGGTTCTTCAGTTGGAACACTGATAGCCTCATTGTCTTGATTTTACAGATGCTTGCCCTTCCCCTGCTAATGGTCTCCTTTCCCAGCTCAGAAGAAAGAAACCGAGAAATTCTCCCAACAGCATGACTGACATTCACAAAAGAAGTCTGTCGTCTCTTGTGGCATTCTATTTCCTTTTGTATCATTGCTCAGTACTGATCTTTTACTTCTTGTAAGTTGTCTTCTGACAAAATATAATTTCTTTTCTTCCATCTTTAGACAGAGGATAAAGAGTTTGATCAACTGGAAGAAAAGTTTCAGTCATTGGCATCCGCTATAATTGATCTGAAAGAGAATGTGGCCTGCTTTCTGGACAACACAGAGGTAACATTTTTGTATCTAATGTTCAGCCAAGCTCATGGAATTAGAGCATACTTTGAAACTTGACTAGAGGTGTCTTTTTGTGGTTGACAATTCAGCATTGTTTCTATTAATGTTTCTGAGATTGCTTTAAATCATGACTGAAGAGAAGTCCACAGTATTAGTGATGGAACTCTGAAGGGACACCTTAAACTGTCACCCTTATCTGCTGCTCCATCAAATGTGGCCCGTCAATTGGGTTGTAAAGCTGTTCGTAAGAATATAGTTACCTTGATGCAATATGTCTATTTTTTGCAAGATGGAAAGCTGCTGAGTCTGTTTAAGAAAGTCTGTGCAAAAGATGTGGTAAAACAAGTGCCTGCCCAACCAGTATGTATCTGCTAATTTTTACTCCTGCTTAAGCTTCAGGCAGTAATTACACGAACATATATGTCATTTTTAGGGACCTGGTGGCTCAATGGCTAAGGCCCTGAGCTTGTTGATCAGAAAGGTCAGCAGTTCAGCAGTTGGAATCCCTAGTACCCCGTAACGGAATGACTCCCATTACTTATCTCAGCTTCTGCCAACCTAGCATTTCAAAAGCATGTAAAAATGCAAGTAGAAAAATAGGGACCACTTTGGTGGGAAGGTGTTCCCTGCACCTTCGTTATTTAGTCATGCTGTCCACATGACCACAGAGATGTCTTCGGACAGTGCTGGCTCTTTGGCTTTGTAATGGAGATGAGCACTGCCTTCTAGAGCCAGAAACAACTAGCACATATGTGCGAGGGGAATCTTTACCTTTGCCTTTATGTAATTTAACTTTTGTCTTGGAAGTAATCTGTATGATTTTCCATCTGTATACATGCATTCTTTTTCTATCAATACACTCTGAATATGTGGGATGGGATATGTATTCACAAAGGAACAGCTCAAAATGAAAACTTTCCCATTCCTAATGAGGGAACCCTAGTCTGAACCTAGCAAAACTTTCTTTAAAGTTAATGGACTTTAAATGGGCTCACAACCAAGATTTTGTGATTCCCAGCTGCAAATAATATGATGTTCAGAAAACCGAATAACCTTAGCCTTCTGTCACCTGTTACTATCATTCCTCTTTCTTCAGGGAATTGACCTTAGAGAACTTGGAAAGAGGGCAATAGGCAGTAGGCAAAAAAGAAAGAAGAGTTGCTAAGTTGGGCTTCTAAGGATTCTAGTGAACATTCAGAAGGAAAATACCAGTTTTTATAAATATTTGAACAGAAGGTTGGAAGCATGTCAAGATATGTTGGTAGGAAGTTTGAAAAAAAATGCTTAAAAATAAACCGGAGAACTTCAATAATATCTGCAGAATTATGAGATTAGATGTGCATCAAAAGTTAGCTAAAAAAGACAAGTGGCCCCACACTAAAAGAAACCCTGCCCCTCTTTTATGGAGCATAATAAGAAAAGCAAATTAAAGAGGAAGGGTGGAAGATACCCAACAGATCCTTCCAGAAGGGATGCACAACATTTTCTGGGCTGATAGCCATGGTCAGCCAAAAGCTGCATTCCCAAAAAATACTGATTGGTGCCAGACCAAAAGCTAAATTTGATGTCACTTATATGTAATTATGTAAAAGTAATATGATTATTTTCCAATGATGTATTTAATTATTGCTTCCATCTGTCATATTAAAAGTTAGTGTTATGCCAAATATGCACCATTTTTGTGAAGGGTTTATAGAAGCAGAGCAAATAGCACTGGGATAAGGGGAGATGTTGCTTGACTTTGTTGGTACAATTTTCCCCTTCTTTTTTTTCTTTCTTTTTAAAACCTTTAATAGCCCTTCTTTCTGTTTTTCACTATTTTGGCAATGCTGTGGTCAACTAATCGCTGTAAAAAGAAGATAGAAAGAGAGTCCACAGAGTCCCAGTGTATGCTTTAGAGATGTGAGCATTTTTAAAGAAAAGCAGCATCGGTCATTTACAAACCATGTTAATGTGACTCCTAATTCACATTCTTCTTTCACATGAAATAATGATTTCCACAAATGACTGGCCTGGCATTACTGTGAAATTTCAATTTGCCTGATGCAAAGGACCAAATTCTGCTGTGATTTAGTCTATTGACATAATGAAGTTATTGCATAATACATCCACAAAATGTGATCTTTTATTCTGTTTGTCTGATCACACACAAATTGCCTTAATCAATCTGATGATGTACCCTCCAATTTACTGGATGTTTGTGAATAACAGACACCCTTTTTCCACATAGTCCATCAAAATAAGATTTATCTATTTAGAAACCTGTTTAGTATTGCAATTTAATAGCAACATCAGCCACAAGATTTTCAGCAATGCATGCAGTCTTAATGTATCTTGTCATTCTCCTCTGCCCTATAGTGCAATTATAAAAAGACCAATTCCTGTCTAGTTCAGTTTTGATTCCCAAAGAGTCCAGACAACCTTCTCAGTAGAGACCACAAGTAAGACATTACAACACTAGCCTTTTCCTGCTCTTTCTCTACAGTAGTTCAGGAAGATGCTTTAAGAACCACTGATACACATTTCTGCTATGAATTTGAGGATTTCCCTTTCAAAATGGGAGAATCTGTTGTCAACTGCAATGTCCATCAGGAGCCATTTGCTGAATAAATACTTCTCTTTGTCAGAGCTAATCACCTGCCAAAACCATTTCATTGTAGGAAATTTTGAAAAAACAAACAAAACTTATAGTGAATTTAGAGGAAGAGAAATTACCAACTGGTTGGTAAAATATAAACTACTTCCCTAAAATACAATGAGAATTCATTTTGAATAATCACAAAACTATCTTAACCTTAAGATATAAAAGGGCAATGCAGGGAAAAGTTAACTCTTGGATATAATTGCTCTGCCTCTAATATTATGAGGCAGTAAGTTCAAATAATTCTTCAAATTATGAAGTGGACTGGAGTGGACTTTAATGGATGGTAATCTATGCTATGCGCACAAATAGTGGGTTTTAGTAGTAGCAGCACATGTGTGGATTAACTTTAGATCTGATTCCTGTTTGATGCTCACTGTTATAAGTACACAATAGTGAAATGGCATAGAGAATGGCAGCAGAGGCAGATCTTTATAGTACCACAGACATGAAAGAAGAGCCTGGGAGATGTTTACCCAAGATTTTAATCTTGCTTGCCATTTCCAAATATTAAATTTACATCTGTTCATGGGCTGCTCATCTAAATTTTAAAGGCTTCAGAATAGAAAAATATTCTTGTGAGGGAGAAGTAATCCAAATTCCCCCCCAAAAGGCAGCCAGAACTTCTTGTTTTCTTTCTTCAAAACATTTTGCTTCTCTTCCAAGAAGCTTCTTGGATGAGAAGTGAAATCTTTTCAAAGACAAAAAAAAAAAAAAAACCTTCAAAAAANAAAAAAAAAAAAAAAAACCTTCAAAGAAACTCCAGTTGCTTTTCAAAAAAGCATCTTAGGGAAACCATGACCTGGTTGATTGAGAATTGCCATAGACAGAGAGAAAAGTGATACATTTTTGTAAGAATTAAAGGCCCTGTCACACTGCAAAATGTTCCATCCGTTGTTATCCGCTCTCAAAAGGGGCAAAAATTTGCATAACCGGAGCGGATAACACGGACACGCGGGGAGGATGCAGGGCGGATGGAAAGCGGATGCGGAACGGAAGCCTAGTGGATGAAGCAGATGGGGCGGATGGCACATCTGCAGGGCTTCCGGGGGGCCTCAGCAAAGTGGATTGCAGAACGGATGAAGCGGATGGCAGAGCGGATGCACAGTGGAAGCCTAACGGATGCCTGGCGTTAATTGCGCATGTGGGGGGGATGCATTGCGCAAGCCACGTGGATATAAAGGAAGTAGCTCGCTGTGGCCAGCATTCGGAGGAAGACCTGCTGCAGGATACATCGAGTCCTTGCCTGCCCTGCCTGCATGCCTGCCTGCAAGCCTTGCTGCCAGCCTTCCTGCCAGGCTCCAGCCTCCTGGCAGCCTCCCTGCCAGCCTTGCTCTCTGCCTGCCTGCCAGCCCTTGCTGCCAGCCTGCCTTCCAGCCTCCCTGCCAGCCAGTCTGCCTGCCAGCCTTGGTGCCTGCCTGCCTTCCTGCCTTCTGCCAGCCTTCCTGCCAGGCTTCCTGCCAGCCTTGGTGCCAGGCTTCCTGCCAGCCTTGGTGCCTGCCAGCCTCCTCCAGCCTCGCCTGCCACAGGCAACCCCACAACACATGGGAAGAAGCGAAAGTCTCAGCAACCTGCCGCCATCCCTGGCAAGGAGGGACAGGGCCACCCTCCTGCCCCCTGTCCGCTGACTCTGCTTCTGCTGGGGCTTCTGCTGCTCGGGCTCGCTCTTCTGGTGCTGGAGCTTCTGCTGAAGCTGCTCTCCTGGCGGTTGTGTGTTCTGCTGCTGCATACTCTGCTGAAGCTGCTGCTGGTCCTCCTGGTCCTGTCTGGTCCTGCTCGTGCTCCTGGATTGCTCGTACTGTTGTACTGCTTCGTGCTCCTGGTCTGCTCATCCTGCTGGTGCGCTGGTGCTGCTGGTGCTGCTGGTGCTACTGGTGCTGCTGGGTGGTGCTGTGGGCTGCTGGGCTCCTGGTGCTTACTCTGCTGCTGCTGATCCTGGCCCTGCTGATCCTGCTGCTGCTGCTGCTGCTGATGATGATGATCCTGCTGCTGCTGCTGCTGCTGCTGATTATGATCCTGCTGGTGATGATGATGATGATGATGATGATCTCGCTGGTGCTGCTGCTGCTGGTGGTGTGGAGGAGCAGCACCCTACACACCTGGGAGCCCCTCTTGATGAGGGCCCATCTGGTCCTGGCAAAGGAGGAAGAGGCGTATGCGGGGACGGGAGAGGAGGCAATACTTCATTGAGGAGGAACACGAGGATGAGGTGCTGGAGTGGTGAGAGAGAATGACTATCTGTGGTGGAAGGGACACCGGCTTGTACAGGACACCAACGGAAGCAGGCTGCTTGGAGAGAGAGGTGGAGAGTATGGGTTACACTTCGGAGGTGCTCCTCGGCTGGTGGAAAGCACATGCACACCTGGTACAGGAAGCTGCACCTGAAGAATCTGGCCAGGCCACTGTGAAGCTGACAGACAGAGAGACCTACGTCATGGCCAGGTGCAGCTTCCTGAGAGGTGAGATCCCCACCGAGGAGCACCAGGAGCCCCTCTGTCTACCCTCTCTCTCCGGCAGCCCTGCTGCGACCCAGCCCTTTCCGGCCGAGAGTCAGTCCCTGTCTCCAGGCAGGTTTCTGTGGAGCGTGCCATGGCGGAGAACCTGCGGACAGCTGTTGTCACCATGGTGGAGCGCATGGAGGAATCCCTGGTGCGGTGGGTGAGAGGAGACATCGAGTCCACCACAGTCGTAGCGCATCCACCCCCCCCAGCTCCGTCTCCACAGAAAGGCAGAGAGCCAGACAGCAGGAGGGGCAGAGCCACACTGTCCTGCTGGAGATCAGAGCACCATCCGCACCAGTATAGATCTCCTCTCTCAGCTGGTCAGCACCGACTCCTCATCCTCCAACCGCAAACCCTTCCTCACCTATGTCAACCAGACCCTCAAGAACATGGGAGGTGCTTCACAACCCTCCAGACCCAGAGGAACCTGCTCCCACCAGTCCAGGTCTGCTCCTCCACCACCACCCCAGGTTGATGTCCCTCCCATTCCAAGGCTTCCACAACCCCTCACTACCAGGGCTACGGCTACCAGGTAGGTCCAGCAGCACAGGCAGCAGCCCTTCCCAGTTCAGGCACAGAGTCATCGGACGACACCGTTGCCACCGGTTCCCACTGATGCCACCGATGCAGCCATGCCAATGATGCCACGATGACAGCAATGCCACCCATACCACCGATGCCACCCACACCAGTCCTCACCCAGTCTGCAGACCAGACAGCCCCACTACACTACTCCTTCCTCACCCACAGCCAAGCCCGGCCTCAGTACATCTGTCATCAGTACTGGGGCTGACACCCCATGGCATGGAGGAAGGACCTCTTCAGCATCACAGGTCTGAAGCCAGTTGTCTGAGAGCTTCCCTCAATCACCGTCCCTGTTGTCCTCTCAGGGCAGGCACCCCAATGATGATACAGACCAGCACTCCAGCACCACCCACTTCCACAGCACCTGGACCCTTCACCCCTGAGACTGGGCACACCTCCGAGTGACCAATAAGAGTGCCAGAACGACTAAGTATCTGGCTACCTGTGGACTTATTTGGACACTTGACTTGGGTCATTTTTGTTTACAGCTTGTTGTTCAATAAGTTTATCTTTGATTCACACACTTGGCTTCATTTCTTTTTTTTAATAAAGTCTTGGTGGAAACTTTTAGAAATGGTTTAAGCCTTTGCATTCTTGTGGGAATGGGTTAAGATAGCAGTGGGATGGGCAGGGATACCTGTGGATGGGTAATAGGTGTGGGATGGGTAGAGAATAGGCATGGAATAGATAAGCCTCCAGTGTAAGCATAGTGGGACTGTATGTTCCACCCTCCCTTGGTGCCACACCTATGCCCTTTATTATCAAACATGTATATAA
>BHFT01048693.1:0-10505 GCA_004320025.1 Laticauda laticaudata
TTGTTCCCCAGTCACCTGCAGGTCAACATATGTGAACTTCTTGATTATTAATGTTAAATATAGTTCGCAAAAAAATAGTCCTCTCCAGATTTCAGCCGACATCTCCATGGTTGGTTTTCTGCTGGCTATTTCTTACAAGGTTACCTTTAACCGGTGATCGTCCCCTGGGATTGCCTTCCAAGGGTTTCTCAGGTTCCGGTGCTTTCTTGACTCTGCTGGTAATGGCTCCAGGGCCTCCTTCCCGAGTACGGACTGCAGATTCAGTTGTCAGTAGCACTGGTACGGACCTTCCCAGCTAGTACATTCGGGTATGCAGTTTTTCACTTCTCCAGTCTTTATCAGGATAACCCAGTTCTCCAGCCTCGTGTGGGTGTTGGCTACCAAGCAAAGTGTGTCGTTGCACCAACAGTCCCTGTATTGTGAAGAGAAAGCATTAAAAGACCGAGACAGTTTGCCAGGCAAATATTTCCGAGAGGAACAAGTTCCTGAACTCTGGTATAGGGATTGCCTAGTTTGGCTAAATAGGGTCTTCCCCATCAGCATTCAAAATGGAGAAAACCCCTTGTGTCTTTCTCTTGGACAAGTTGTGATCTTATGCAAAGCTAAGGGAAGATTTTTTTCCTTTTGGGTCCCCCATTGGGGGGGGGCAAAAGGGGGGGCCCAAAATTTTTTTTTTTTTTTTTTCCCCAAAAAGTTTGTAGTTTGGTCAAGGTTTCTTCAATTCACGTTCGCTCTTTTTTTCAATTTTTTCCACTGGGATTAGGATTGCATGGGCAGTGTTGTAATCCCATTTCCACCCCACTCACTTCACATTAGCCCTTTGCAGAACCTTTTGGGTGTTGAAATGAGGTGCCCATGCTGTCTGGTAACTATTGTTCATCCATTCGCCATATCGTGGGATAATCTGTATCATTAGTAAGATCTGAGGTTACTGTGGTGGGAGCTGTGGCTCTTCTAGTGGGATAAGCTCCCTCTACCCACCCCGTTTAGTTTGGGAAATTTTTTTTTTTGATTTTTTTTTTCCACCCCCAAGCAGGTATTTCCACCCCCCTTTTCTGGGCAACTTCAGCTGAAATAATTGTGCTCTCTGAAAAGCCAAACCACACTCGGTGGATCGCACCTCCATCTTCTTTCCTTGCGCTGCCGCTTTCTTAGTTACTTTCAAAAAATACTTCAAAATATCCAGGCAAGATGCTCTTTTCTGAGTTACTGTCCACATCCTCAGACTCCAATAGTGAGGTTAACGGACGATGACTAACGGCCTGCTGTTCCCCCAATGTCAATCTCTTCATGAACGTTTCTCATATATTCCTCTATGACAATGGTGACACACCCTTGACTCCCTCCGACGTCCTCATCCCTCTGGCGGTTTATTTGACCACATCCCTTTTCTTCCACTCCAAATTTTCCTTTTTCTCTTGGCATCCCATTCCTCCCTTCATCCTCTCTTGTTTCCATATTGGTGATATTGATAATCATATTACCAACTTCTATCTCCCTAGCTATGCTCTCCTTTTCGCCCATTTTTCGTCACGCCCATCGTTCCGCACAAACCTTCGCGTGTGTTCTCCTCTGCAGTGTACGCTCACTATGGTTACAATGATACTCAGATTGGGGAGTTGCAATGCCTTCTAAGGCTTGCTTCTTATCTGAACGGCACTTCTATTTGTTTGCCATCCCCTTGATATACCCTCTTTCTTTCCAGGATTTCCCAAACGTGTGCACCGACCCCCATGGCATATTGGAATCAGTCCAAAATCATTACTTCCATCCCACTCAGGCAATTCCAAGGGCTTTCAGGTCAGGCAAAAAACAATTCACATTTCCTGGCTGACAAGCAGTCTGGTGAGTGACCCTTTCTCATTAACCTCACCTTTCCCGGGTTACTATTGCAAACACAGATTTCATTTCCATTTTCCACCCTGCTAGATCCATCTATAAGACCACCTCTCATCCCTTCTCCAATGATGAGTCTCTTTCTCCAAGGTCCTCTCTAACCTTCGTTCATGAGATCATTGCAAATAGGACTAATCAGTGGTTCTTCCTCGGTTCCCACGCTCTTCGTTTCTCCCCTTCCAAGGAATTCCTGCTGGAATTCAGATCTTTGTCTGTCGCCTATTACCACATTCAGGACTGGTCTTCTCAAAAATGGTGTTCATACTTCATATTTCCTCCCTTTCTAGTCACTCCAGAGTCAGGTAGCCAGGCTGGTTTCTGAACTACTTGAGGTTGACCTTGATGGAGTGGTTGAATGCACCACCAAAGGCTTGCCCTCCAAAGGTTGAGCTTTTTGGCTCTGCCAAACCGACCAACTATCTCTCGCTAGTGTTGCTTCCACAGCTCTGAACACAAACTGGCCATCCTTTCCACAACCGGTCTCTCAAACCCTTGCTGTAGGAAGGCTCTACCGGTTGGTACGTGTCCACCCCCTCTTCATTGGGCAAGGACTCCATACTGCTGTTCACCTGAGAGCCACCGCCTCAACTACCCAAAAGATGAAACGATGGTGGGTGTCGGGACGGGGTAGTTTCAGGTATTGGCAAGGTCGCTAAACAAAACCGGAGGTGGTTTTGACAAAGCTACTTCTTCAGCTGCTTGCCTGCGATGCTCCTTTCACTTATCTCTCTCTCTCCCCTTCTATGTAGCTTCTCCTTTCCAGGCATACTTCTATGCAAAAAAATTTGTGCGCAACGATGTGAATTTGGAATTGCTGACCAGATTGCTACAATTACTGCCCAAAATCCCATGTGTTCCGCACTCTTGTTCTTGTACCTGGGAGATGAGCAAGCTCTATGAGTCCCTTCACACCTCTTCAGAGGTCCAAGGACCGTAACCCCATGCTGGAATTGTGTATTATTGTTCCCAAATATTTCATCTTGTTTTTTCAACAAACTGAAGTTCTCTTTTGAGGATCTTTCAGCCGTGCTGCTCCTTCAGCCAAATTCAACTAGGCTCACAGAAGCTGCTCTTCACTTCCTTTCTCTTGCTCCACAGTTTATACAAAAGGTCATCCACGTACTGAATTAAAGGGTAGATTCTTTTCTCTCTTCTCAACGACACAAACTTTTCTTCCAAAGCAGCTGTCCAAATACAATACAAAGGGCTCTGGGTGATATCCCTGAAGAAGTACAGGTTCACCTTCAATGCTGTTTCCTTCCTACTTCAGGATCATTCCATTCAGTAAGGGCAAACTCAAGTCTCTTCTCTCCCTCTCTTCCGAGGGGCACGCCCAAAAGAGTCATCCTTCAGATCTTTACACGGTATACCATTTGTCTTTGTGGGAGGGATCTTTGCCCTCAAGATGCATAGGGCTATCAGCGAAAACCACTGGGATTCTAGGAACCACTATCTCTCATTTGATCCTCCTCAAATCATTAACCAATCTATTACTTTCCCATCCTTTTTTATTATGCTAAAAACCGTGTGAATTGAATGGTGACATCAGTAGGTTTCCCAATACAGTTCCCTTGTTTTCAATTAATCTGTCAATCACTGTGTTTCAACTCCCTTCCTTACCTCTCTTACTCAAAGAGTATATTGTGGAGTCAACAGTTTAGTTAATTCCTGGTTGTTATTTGATCTGAATGTGGCTGTATTGCCATTACTACTAAACCCTTTCACTCCTGCCACACATCTTTATTATCTTCCTCCTCACTCTGTTCCGGTTGTTAGCATTACACATTGCGTGAATTGCTTCCTTCTCTTCCCACAACATTCTATTGCCAAAAACATTCCAGAAACAAGTCTCTTCCTATGCATATTCACCCCTGAATCCGAGAACTATAACAATATTTCAGTTCTCAGTAACCACATCATTCAATTCCAATTCTGCATCTCTTCGAAAATCTTGACCAATCTCTTGGGATTTCCACTCTACCCACAACCACCTGAAAGTCTGCTTTGACCTCCATGCTCTCTTTACCAGGTATCGCATATCAGATGTCCGGCTTGTGCCGTGTGATTGATCAGGAACCAGCTGTTCTTTGTTTATGGTAGATTCCGCACTAACAACATTTACCAATGGCTCCCTGGCGGGTCCCTCTTGGGGGTCCATGAAACTTCCCTAAATGTTATTAGAAGCATAGCTTCGTTTCCCTCTGGGGTTTGGGGACATCAGCATGCAAAATAGTCCCTCTCCCGCATCTGATCAGTGCAATCCTTCTCACTCATGTGGACAGCCGTTGGAAGTGTCGACCACCTCGATTTGCTCCCCCTGGACTCCGCGCCTACCGGGGGTCTCCACTCCCTTGGGTGGGAGATCTTCTCCTCTCTCTACCTTTGGCGTCGGAATCTGGACATCTGGGTTCCCTGTTTTTCCTAGCTTCATTCTTGCGCTGCTGTTTGCCAGGTCAGCTACCATCATCTGAGACTTCTGTTGGTAAACTGAGTCTTTGGTTCACAAAAAACTGTTGGGCTGCTTTCTCATCAAATCTGTCATGGCCCAAATCAGTCCATCCCTTATCTGTCTTTCTGGATCTATTTTTGAATATCTGCCTATTGGCTTTGGTGACAGACGATTGCATCTTTCAGAGGAGTCTCGAAGGCAGAGGGTTTTCTGGCCTACACTCGCGGGGAGTACTTGGTTAACCCTTGCATCAGAGGAGCACAGAATCCCCCAGGGACTCATCCTTTGCCTTGCGTTATTTCAAATGGTGTTGGTCAAGTTTTTTCCCTTGAGGGTATGGCCAATTTAATTCCTTTCAATGATCGATGTGTCTTCATATTCTTCTCATGTACTCCCTTATGAGCTCGATTATTTGATGTTCCAATTTGGATCGGGCTATGGGGAACTTTGCTGTTGGCAGCCACTGCTTCCCTGTTGCTGCATTGTCTCCTATCCAGGCAGGCCATTTGCTGCCCTTCCTAATTGAGGTTCCTCTCTTCGGGGTCGGAAAAGGTGTCAAGAGATAGTTATACATCATTTTCTTGCGTATGTGTCATTCATTGGGCCCCAGAAACAGATTCCAAACTGATTCGCTACTTCAGGAGGCATTCTCATGGAGTATTGGGATAGGGAGTCTTTTTCAGATCGCCGTTAAACTCGGCAGAATTTTATGGGGGCAGCCACAAAAACGGTGACTGGATATTCCCCTGCGCATTCATGCCATTTGGGACTTCTGCTTGACCTGTGGAATGCCGACACGGGATTGGCCGACCTTCTACCTAGAGGCAAATTTCTTCTAGGTCCTTGTTTAATTGAGGCCATGTTCCTAAGTCCTGGATATGTAGGTTGAGGTGGAGCCTGGGCAATCTGGAGCCGGCAATGTGGGCGTGATGGGTGCCAGGGACTGCCCGAGCCGATTTGTCCCAGGTTGGATCCCCATCCAGTCCTCAGTTTCGCTTTCTCACCTTGATGACAAACTGTCTACTTTCTTTTCTGTGGAACTGGACCTTCAAAAGTGATGCATATACGCCATTACCTCCACATAGCGGTATTTTGCTCCTTCATCCAGTGTTTTCACTATATACTCTTTTCAACTGAGTCTATCCAGTACTTTTGCTGGTATTCCCTTGGGGATCCATGGTAAGGAAACTCAGGCGTTACTAGGGATACTTCAGCCACCTATATTGGGCATATGTGGATCATTTTTTTTTCTCTAGACTCGTGAGTGTAAGTCCTCAGATCGGGAGGCAACAGACCATTGGTTGTAGTTGTTGACCCAATGGGGATGTCGAGTCGGAATCAGCCTTCTTTTGGGTCTTTTCTATCTCAATACCCGTTCCCTCCTTGGAAATTCTCACACTTGCTTATTGTCTCCTTTTCCCATTTTCCCTATTGCTGGCCCGACCAACAATTCTTCACCAGAGATTCCCAACTCAGGGATTTACAACTGTCCTTCAGCACAGCTTCGCTGGTATTCCAGGAGTTTAAGGACAGAATTTATCCCTTTTCTATTCCCGAAAAGGCAACAAACTCAACCTGATACAGCCCCTGGTCTCGCCAGAGACATATAAGGGAGTGTGGGCGTTCCCCACTTCAGCTGGTGATCACGAGCCAATCCCAGAGGTCAGGGCGGTTCTCTCTCTCTTGTTTCCAAGAGATCGTCTGCTGAGTGCAGTTACCCACGGGATCCAACTGAGACAAAGGGAGGAGGCCCTCTACAATGGAGTGGTTGGGCGCCACACTTACCCAGTCCCTTTTCTCCAGTTGAAATTCCGTCGGGGCCCCACGTGGGCTCGCCATTGATTTGTGAGGTGGAAGCAGAATTAAAAAAAAACATCAAAGATTTCCGTGATCCAAAGGAAAAACAATGGTTTTATTCACGTGTCTGCAGAGACGGTTCCCTCAGGCACTGAGAGAACACAGCAGAAATTCAGGCAGCAATTTTATACCCTGTCTGCCCCCTTGTACGAGGACTTGGTCACATTCTTTCTTGTTTTCAAATTGACACATATATTTTGAATGTTCATTACTAGTCCCTATCTTAGCAAAAGCTAGTTACATGGTTTCTGACATCGCAGCACTTTATTACAGTTCTCCAGCTGTTCTAGGCCTTATTTGTTTTTTTCTCTTGTGCACAAAACTGGTGAACACTTTCTTAATTTAGCAGAACTACTGAGTTTGAGACACACTTCCTTATTCAATTCAATGGGCCATCCAACATGACTTCGGTTCTGCTCACAAATGGATCTGAAATGCTTAAATGAAGTTGGGCCAAGAATTTTAACAAGGTCTAATGATTTTAAAAATTATTTACTTGACCAATTATTATTATTGCTAGTAAGACCAATTATGTTCTCCCAGCCAATTTCTGAGAACTCAATTGGGAGTGGAGAGAGAGAGAGAGAGAGAGAGGGAGAGAATTGCAAATGCTCATGTTCATGTATCTTGTATAAATAAATAAATAAGTTTACACAAAAAATTGTCCTTTTTCCCTCAAGCTTCAAGAACAAAAAAAAATATTTCTTTTCAATTTACTGGAAGTTTGTTTGTTTATTTGTGTTAGAAGCATCATGATTAAAATAAGGCATACAATATGATATAAAATTTAAAATATCAAATACCAATATTTGGAAGTCAGGATGTGTGAGTTTGCCTCCTCCAGTGAATGCTAAATATATTAAGACACCATCTCCCATGATCTCCCAGCTAGCGTACCACTGGAAAAGCAACAAATGATTAAACTCTTACCCCATCTATCCTCTTAAACTTCTCAGCTATCAACTGAAAGGAAAACTGCAGGAATCTCAGCATTATTGATGGCGTTACTTGCTCAATAATGATGCTGCCAGGTGATGGGAGATCACCAGCCTGTCCACAATAATGTCATGCAAAAACATAAAGCTGGGATTAACATCAAAGGATAGCCATGTAGGTTCCAGTGGCAGGCGTGCCCTTCAAAGCATTCTTTAAACCAGCTGAAATTGTGCTAACAAGGCATGAAAAAGGACCTATTGAGACAAAAAGAAGAGAGCAAGCTGGGAAGATGAACTGGATAATTTCCAAAGCCGATGTTCTGATACTGAGGACTGAGTGATAAAACAGCAATTCCACCTCAGGCTGTGAACTTGTCAGGTTTTTATTTCTAAACCCACCCAGCACTGAATTGAATAGAGGCCAATGAACTCAAGGTGTGGACATGGTTGACTCAGGAAGCAACACATTGTCCCAGGATACACAGAAAAAGAAATAATTTTCTCCTGCAGTGACCCGGCAAACCACTGCTCATGGTAAATGCTGACCTTTTTTTTTAATTATGTATGGTGCAATTCCTTTATTCACTGAGATGGGATCAGTAGCATTCTGTGAGAGTAGAATTTGTAGTGCATTGTTGAAAAACCTAGGGCATTTGGCCAGATTAGTTAACTTCAGCATCACATGTTGTAGGGAACTTCTTGTTAGAAGTTCAATTAACTTCTTGTAGCCAATGTCCATGTATGAGGTTCTGAGAATTATCTACTATGAACTGGGGATGTGCGGTGTGTGTATGGGAGAGAACAACAGAATGGCTATGGTCAGGTTTGAGATATGAATACTTCTGAATGGGAAAAAGCTGGTTTGGGATGGGTAGAAGATGAGCATGCATCTTGCATATCCAAATCCAATAAAACCTTTTTTAATAGAAATGCAATAATTTCCTCCAAACCACTTCTGAATTCTAAAACAGGTTTTCTAAAGTTCATCAGTGTTATTCCTTCAAAGAGTAATATCACTCAAAATGATTTCTTTCTAAGTTCACACAAAACAAACGTCACATCCCACACTAGTATAATATACTAAAAAAATCCTTTCCTTTTACATTTTGGATTATTTAAAATAAATCTTTTTTTTAAACTCTTCTAAACTCTTTGTTTCCTGCATCAATTCACAGAGACACAACACAATCAATCCTAAATACATAGAGATGTGGCTTACCACCACCCCACCCACACATACACAAAAGAAATAAGGTCACATCCAGTGTTAACTTTGCCATGATATTCATGTATAAGCTGAATCCCACTGTTTTGACTTATGGAAGCATAATCTAATTCCAGTAGGTGCTTTTGTAAAATGTACTAGTAACTAAACTTTGCTTGGTTTTCAGCTTTACTTCATTGATTACTATTGGTCTTCCTTGTATTTTTTCCCCAACCCATGCTATCCCCCATCCCCAAACCATTTGGAAACCAGGTAGAACAATTAATCAGTGGAATGGCCTGTCTCCAGAAGTTGTGGGTGCTCCAACACTGGAAGTTTTTAAGAAGAGATTGGACAATCATTTGCCTGAAATGGTATAGGGCAGAGTATAGGGTATAGGGCACTCAAGGACCAGATCCGTCCCATGAGGTGCTAAGATCTGGCCCATGGGATCACCCAGAAAATAGCAAAGGACTAGCCTGAAGTGCCTTTGCCAGCAAAAATAGAGCTCAGGAGGGTCATGGGTGGCAGAGAGTTGCCATCACTGCTTAAAACAGAGTTTGGGAGCCTATTTTCGCAGGCAGAGTACTGAGGCTACCACAGGCACCCTGTCACATGTGACATCAAGTTAGACACACACACACACACACACACACACCAAGGTCAAACAACCCTGATGTGGCCTTCAATGAAATCAAGTTTGACAGCCCTGCTATAGGGTTTCTTGCTTGAGCAGGGGGTTGATTGGAAGATCTCAAAGGTCCCTTCCAACACTTTTATTCTGTTATTGCTTTTCCTGTTTCAAATGTAATTCAAAGTGCAAAAGCAGCTATTTGTCCTTTCACACATCTGAATTTCCATACTTACAACATTTAAAGTTAATTAATTATATTTATCTAATAAATATAAATGAGTTATGTGTGCTAAATCTGCTTTTCAGTAATAGGGCTCTGAATCAGTACACAGTACACAGCTTTGGAAGAAAATAAGCAAAAGAAAACAATGATATTCACAGTCACCTCAGTAAAAAAGCAACAAGCATCTCATAGGTGAAGCATCTACCAGCACCCAATACAACTAAGAGGTGCAGATGTAATTGTGAAAATTGCTACCAGACAAATTTCTATAGGGATAATCATTTCTAAAAAGTCCCTTTCTCCAGAGCTGATCAGTCTAATACAGATTTCTGAGTAGAGCCTAAGGCCAACAAAATATATTCTGCTTCATGGTGCAGAAAAGAATGTAGTTTCTTTGCCCATAATATCAAGTGAAAATGTACTGAGTCCAAGAGTAGTCAAGTTGTTTATGTTCTTGTACAGAAAAAAAACCTGTTGTTCTATGGCATGAAATATAAAATAATAATCTGTTAAATGACCATAAAATCTTTGCCCTTTACATAGCTTCAAAATGATTTCATTCAGATAGTTGCTTTACTTTGATTAAAAGGAGGGTCTGCTTTTGAGAGACTTCACATGCACATGACTAAGAACCTTAAAAATGAATAAAGTTATTAATATGATCATATATAAGTTTCTTGTTTAGTAAAAGGAAAATTTTTCTTTGTATAGTGACATAGTTTCCATATTAAAGGTGATTTGGATTGCTGCTTCAAATCCTGATGCGATATCTGCTTACAGGATTAATCTCTTGAAACAAATTGAAAATGAAGAAAGAGTATTCCTTGATAAATTAGATTATTTGTTGAATAATATGAGCTAATTAAAAAAAATCTTATACCACAAAATATCTTCCCAAGTTAGTCGACTGTCTATATGACTCCATGATATTACAATACGACTTGAATTAAGCAGTTGCATTTTAAAAAAAAAACCAGGAGGGATGTTATTTCTATGAATAAGGGCATAATATTGAAGTTCAAAATTTAGGACAAGTGATAGCGACTTATGAAGAATCCAATATAAATTTACAAAAGAGCGTGAATGCAATATTCACCTGATCATCAATTTTAAAAAAAAGTAAAAACACCATGATAGTTAATTGGCTTGGCTATTAAAATCAGGCTTTTTGATGGAAAAAAAGGGGAAAACATAGGCAGTGGAATAATTGGATAAATTTATCTGGAAAGGTAGATGTTCTGTATAACTTGGAAGGTTCCAAATGGTCTATTCTGATTGGCCAGAAAGGCCAGTAGTGGATTGGTTCA
>BHFT01048698.1:8351-23258 GCA_004320025.1 Laticauda laticaudata
GGGGGGGGGGGGGGGGGGGAAGTCAAGCTAATATTTCTGTCATTCATTCATTAGTTCACTAACCTCCAGCAACTGAACCAAGGGCAAATCTGTATGCAGATTCTGCTATCTGAATGAGAACAGGTCGAGCCACATCAGTTGGAGCTTGCTGCAAGATTTCAAATTTAAAGAGAAGATTTGGGTTTGTGAAAGGGAAGAGGAGAAGGAAGAGGAGAAGGAATAGAAGGAGAAGAAGGAGAAAAGTCAGATTAATATGGAATATATAAGCAATATTTGAACAGCAATAAAGATACAAAGACAAACATTTCATCCTAAAATGTACCATTCTTGAACCATTTAGACATGCTGAGGTTCAGTAAGGTGGCTAGAACATGGACTATCAAGCTGGCTTGAAGTGCTAACGCAATTTATGTTTATTTGGTGTAAAAAGTAAGCATTGTTCAACTGAAGCCAAAGTGGCCTTGTCCCCATAATTATTGCTAATTTTACAGACAAACTCTTTCAAGTTTGGGGCTATTTGCACCTAAAAGGAAAGCCAACATGTCCATTATCTCTGTATTCCATTTACTATATATCTGATTTGCTTGAAAAGTGTTTTCCATAAAAATAAGTCAAAACTTGGGGCATGATTGGAAATAAATGCTTTTCCTCCACTAATTTTCATTATTTGGTTTGTGCAGCTCTGGGAATGTATAGGGAAAGTGTTTTAAAATATGCCAGGAACTTAAGGAAACAGTGCTATGAAAAGGTAGGAGGAAGGGGGTAGTTTAAAAGAGTTGGAAGGGACCTTGGAGGTCTTCTTGTCCAACCCCCTGCTCAGTCATGAAACCCTATACCATGTCAGACAAATAGTTGTCCAAACTCTTCTTAAAAACTTCCAGTTTTGGAGCATCCATAACTTCTAAAGGCAAGTTATTCTACTGATTAATTGTTCTAACTGTCAGAAAACCTTAGTTCTAGGTTGCTTCTGTGCTTGAATAGTTTTCATTCATTGCTTCTTGTCCTGTCTTTAGGACAAGAATTTCACAAAAGAAATTTAATGCAATTTCTTAAACTAATCATATATTTATTATTTATTTAGATAGCCACCCATCTCATTGAAAATGCCAGTCCACAACAATAAGATAAAATAACAATATAAAAAACTACAAATATAAAATTCATATTAATGAATAGCCTACAAATCAAAGATAGCAATTCTAGACAACAAGAAGGATAAAAATGTCCACCTCAACAGTTGAGCCATCTCAAGAAATGTTAGTTTATTGTTCAGTTTATTACAGGTTGGCCAATCATTTAATCTAATCAGAAACAAGACTTTACCTGTAACCAATAAAAACTGCTTTAAAATTGGTGAAATTAATAAAGTAATTTGACTTACACTATTAAAATGCTTTTTAAAGATTTATAAACATATTAATTGAAATCCATATCAGTGAAATTCCAATTAGATCCAGAATATTACATGTGTTATTTTTTTAAAGTTTGTTTTTGTTGCATAAAATTCTGACATTTAATTTTCAGTCAGGCAAAAGGAAGTTGTTTTACACTTGCTTCACCTATCTTGCCCTGTCTTCATTGATTGACTAAGAGTGATTTCTAAGGTTCAGATGGGCGTTATTTCTAACTTTGTGTGAAGAAATCATGCAAAATTGGCATATCTGTCAAACTCTATTTTATTCAGGGTCATATTTTTCCAACATATTCATCAAATTTTCTGCATCATCTATGTTACTATTTTCTATGTACAAATTTTCAGTATGCATTTTCATGTGTATTTTCCAACATATGCTTAATCTTGTGTGCAGATTTCTCAGCATACCCATTTTTTGCACATAATTTCTAATTTCTCCCAATAAAATGCCTTCTCTGTACTCTAGAAAGAGAGTATAACCCTAGAACCAGACAAGACTGGATAGGGAAAACCCTTATAACTGATACTGATTAGGCTGGTGCTATTATTTTTTGAAAAATGGACGCTGAAGGATTGATAATGCAGCTTAGTTTGTCTTATTTTTTTATATCAGCCACATCTCACCTTTGGCTCACAGTTATCATGTGATCTACTCAGACCAATTCTCTTGCAGTAAACTTGCATTCTTAGCATCTAAATGCAGAAGTTTACCTTTATCTCCATTGAATGTCATTTCTGCCCCTATTACAATTCTTGAGAATATTGATTCTATTATTATCTATTACCATTTCTCCTTGCTTTATATCATTCTCAAGTTTAGGAAATAGCACAAGATTCAGTAAGGAATCCTTATATTTTCTACTAATGATGTTGAGACAAATAATGAAATATTTTGAGGACAGTAACTTCAACATTGTTGAACCAGCTAATATAGGAGCATCCAACCAATATGCTACCATTTTGTCAACAGGATGTCATGGGATATTTTGCAGTAACTTATAGATACTCCCTTGCTCCCAATCCATTATTGCTTCTATTATTAACAAAGGTACATTCTAAAATTATTTTTAGCATTTAATTCATTGTGAATCTTTACATTTTATTATTTCTTATTATAGCTTACAGAGGGGCTGAAAAAATGGAAAAGATGGTAGAAGGCAAGTCAATAAAAATTGTCATAAAACTCACAACTGAGCCCAGGTAGACAAAAACTTTCCTTAAATTAGAAATGAGAAAAATTCCTAATATGATTTTTAAGATTCTGTATTTACCCCAAGGGAGCATTAAAATTTATATCAATCCAGGCTGGTATTATTTTGTTTTGGCACTTTTTTAAGTTAATATGTTCCTTCTATACCCCATACATGTTCCTTTTGAATTTCAATTTATCAGGAAACTCCTTGTACATGGCTTTTAAGTGGAAATACCAAAGACTGTGCCCTCAAATTCAATATTTGTCTCACTGATCCCAAACTTATTTTACCTTTCACAATTCCCAACTATTGAATTCTGTCCAACTCTAGTGATATCTATAGCAGTTTTCAATATGGGCTCCATTTAATATCTCCAGTCTTTAATCTTTGGGTAATCTTTCATACAGGTTTTCTGAGTAAATTGTAAAAAACCATTCTCCTATCATACTCACTTCTGAAGCAAAGCTAAAAATATACTGTTGTTGTAGGGTGATTTTGGGAGAGAGGAGGCAGCCAAGTAAGGAGGGCCTGGCTCAAGGCCTATTACACCCAAAAATGTAGCCTATATCAACTCATTGTGGTCAAACTGGCGTCTGTGCTCAGAGCAGGGAGGGTGGGGGAACCTTCCAAGCTCTCAACATACAGAATTTGGTTTGACTTAAGTGATAGCTTTAGAAAAACAGAACTACACCCAGGTCTGTGTCAGTTTTCAATATATATAGCAGACCAATATAAAAATTTAGAAGTTGGCAAAGACATTTTCATTGTCTTTTACATCATATCATCTTCTAATATAAGAGCTCTATAAAAATACAAATTAAGATTTCAGAAAAAATCATATGATCTTAAATTATTGTAAACTAGTTTTGAGGGAGTATACAAAATGCCAAAATCCTATATAAATTTATCTATAAATTTGTTTCATGGTTGAGTGATACAATTTCAATAAAATAGAACTACTCAGTTTTATATAATCCACAAAAACAGTAGGTATAGTTACACTACAACAGAATTTGAACTTTCCATAAGAAAGGACTGCACAAGGTAAAAATAATATCTGCATTATCCTTTTGCATCTTGTGTTACCTGTCTCTGAGCCTCAACCAGATTGTAGGGTAAAGTTCCTTCTTCCAAAGGTGCAATTCTTTCAATATCAGCCATTGTCATACGACTGGAAAAACAAGCAATCAAAAAAATTAATTTTGTATAAATTATTATCAAAAAATAAAATACCTGCAATAGTGGGCGGTATTTTGTTCAACCATACTGTTTCATATTTTTCTTCCACAGCAAAGAAAAGGGTAATTTCAACTTACCCCCGTGGCTCATATAAATCTGCTAACTGGAACAAGATGTCAACTTCCATGGGTGTAACCTGGCCAAATTTCTGAGCTGCCAGAACAAACTCCTCTGCAACAGAAGAAGGGGTTGGGGTGTGGAATACAGAAGGGAAAACTAATCAAACAACAAGGAGACCAATCCACAAAGGTCCCAAGAATCACCAACATTTAGCATGAAACCAATATGCTATAAAAGAAGGGGAGGGAAATACCACAAATGGTGTTCCTGCCACTGTGTAAATGTATGTTTAAATACCCTATCCATCGTGCAAAAAAGAAAAACAGTCTGCCTTTACAGCTTAATGCGAACAGCAGGATTTAGGATATTTGACATAAGGTATCAATCAGTTGTGGGCCAGAATGGAAAAAAAGAGAGAGAAGAGAAAGAGACAGAGATGTGGAACGTTGCTTCCATGTGCGTCCCAGTAGGTTATATTAATGGAGGTTTGGCACTACAGAGGGAGTTCTCTATAAAAGCGGTTAGACAGAGCTGATAACATCTTGTTCCAGGCTTGTAGATCAGCTTACTGCAATGCCAGTACAACTTTATGGAATTCTTTAACAATCCTTGAAGGTCACTTTAATAGGCTGCCAATTTGGCATCAATCCTAGGAAGTTTTTATACTTGAAAAACATATTTGCATTCACTGTTCATTCGTTGTGCAGCCCTATTTAAGAACTATGATCTTTAAAAATAAAAAGTTAAGTCAAAGTAGATTTACCAGTTAATTGTAACAGATGAGTGCAACTGGAAAAAGGAAAGCACACAAATAATAGTCACATGGAATTATTTTTATGTTCAGAAAATATTTTTATATTATTTATCATGTAATATCAGTTGAGGGAAATGTTTATCAATGTTTACCTATCCCACTGACATCTTGAAAAGATGAGGAAAATGGAACATCTCCCCCCCCCTTTAAAAATTCATTATTGAATTTCAACTAACCTTTGGTAACTTCCACTTTTTTTTTATGTCCAGCCAAAGTACTATAGATTTTTCTAATAAGTTCCATATTATTAAGAAGGCTATTAAATCCATTAAAATAGGAAAAACTGACTTGATGAGAAGTAGTACCTCCAGCAGCCTAGAACAGAGCAAGTAATGAGAAAAGCAGGAAGAGAAAAAGAAAATATTAGATTGAAGTTTTTATTTCAATCATATAATTTGAATACATTTCAAGTACGGGGGAGGGCTTGTGGAAGACACCAATTGAAGTAGTAAAGGATTTTTAAAATACAAAATTTAAAAAAGACCATAATAGATTCTTAAGTTACTGAAGTTAATCATGACCAGCATACAAACTTTCCCCCCTGTTCCAGTCAAACCTAAACAAATACATATGCAGAATTATAACAACATAGCCAGTGATAATTTACAGAGTTCAAGTTTCAATTCTGTTGCAGTCAAAAAATATTATAATGTGCTTTATTTCTTTTAATGAGCAAATATTAACAGTTTAAAAATGCAAATAAATGTACATTTATTAGAGTACATAATTGGGGGAACTATAAAAATAAAATGATATGATAAAAAAGAGAAAGGGGGAATCTCATTGTCTTAATATTTAAGTACAGAGAATATCACGTAACATATAAACAATAATGAAACATTTCTTAAGATTTATCAAGCTTTGCTTTAACAGCTGAGTCATTAATTTAAAAGAAATCATATCTTTAAAATACATGTTTTAAAGATCCCACTTTAATAAAACATTAGACTTCCTTGCAACTTGAATATATTTTCAGTATCTATCAGACATCCCCAACTGAATAATTCTGAAATTATTATTGCTTTTCTCAAAACATAGAACAGTTATGTTTTTCCCATAAAGTGAGTTAACTTTTTAAACAAGGTATGGTAATTCCAGAATAAAATGAGGCAATTTGTCTATCAGTAATAATTTTTGAAAAATTCACATTAATGAAAAGTCTTGCATACAACATAAATATAAATGTCATGCTTCTCAAAATGTAAAACTGTGGCCCAGCAAATATCATCCTCTTTCTATGAGATATAGCACTGATCAGCAGCTTCAGAATTATATAATACAAAAATAATAAAAAAAGAAATGCTTGCTAAATTGAATTTTTATAAAATAAATATCCTCAGATATAAAAGAGATTGCATGCTGTATTTACATATGGATTATTGCAAAAATGTATGCATTTTCTGGGGTGGCAAAGTTCTCTTTTTATTCCCCACCCCTGAAACATATATACAATTTCTAACATGAATGTACTTTACAATTAATCAGGCCATAGGCATATCCAGCAAGTTTTCAATTACTGATTCTTCAAAGTCTCAAAAAAGGTCTTTCTTTACACTGTTACCTGAATTCCTTAAACTGGAACCACAAGGATTGAAACTTGAACTCTCATGCCTTCAAATCAAATACTCAACTACTAAACTATGGACTTGAACAAAAGGAATCAGGTTGAACAGGGCTATGAAAACTTTTTTAAGTCAGAGGACCGAATTCCAAGCAGTTACATGACTTTCCTGCCACATATGGGCCAAAATTGTGAATCCTGTCCAAATCTATCTTTGTTGAAAATAAAAATGCATTTCTATGGACACGATGTATAAATCAAAAGCATTAGATCCACTGGATCATGTATACCTTGTATAAATAAACAGCAAAAATCAAAGGTATAAATTTAAATAAAATGTATCAATATACACTAAAATTATTGGTCATTTAGCCTATGCTTGGCTTCAGTGGTAAATACTGATTAATAAGTGTATGTAACTTTATGATCCTTCCTTAAGAATCAGCAGTTTTTAACACCAAGGCTGTTTTAATTAGATATGCCATAGAATTGAAATAAGACTCTCTGAATACTTGTTTGACTATCATACCACTTTTAAAGACTATGAAATGACCATTTGGCTGAATGTTTGCATTTAACTACATTCTATAGCGTCTTCAAAGTGTCTTAATGAAATAACATTCATTCAATTATAAGACTTGGGCTCCAGAACTTTCTCCTTTAATTTCTTAACCATAAAACATGGTAGATATTTCTATGGTAATTGATATTCATTAATTATATTTAAATCAAATGCTCAACTACTAAACTAGGAATCCAAATTCCAACTAGTTACATAATATTTCTGCCATATGTATCCAATGTGTATCCAATATATCAAGATAACCTCTTTAATATAATTTATTAAAGATATTATGTTTAATATCAACTCAGATTTTGAAAGCCTAAATAATTTTTGAATTAAAAAATCTCAACTCTTTGTATACAGAATTCATCTTCAAAAACTGACCATGAAGTTAATTCATAGTTGGTACTATTCTCTGCTAAAAATATATAAATTGTAACCTTTCTCAACTTAGTTGTGGGGATTGTACAGAAAGAAAACTATCAGTATAGGTTTGGTGGAAATGCCCAAGCAGTCATTACTTTTGGACAAAAGTATTTGAGAAAACTAGAAAGATCACAAAATAACTTTTGACAGTCACATATTTTTTCATCCTTGTACCATCTCTTACTTTTGATTGTTATTTTTGACTGATATTTTTCATACAACAAAGTATTGAAATTTTTTGCTTTCATAAGTGGAAATTTCTACAGAATAGTAAAGTAAAATCTCTACAGAATAGGAAATAACTTTATGACTAAGTGCAGGTTTTTGTTAAATTTGGTCATTTATTTCTTAACTATTATAATGAAAGTTTCCTAATACATTAGCCTTGTTTACAGAAATACTACTATTAAAACGTGTATATTAAATTAACTACATTTTTCCTTAATCTTACAGAAAGAAAATAGTTCCAATGATTTTTAAATTTTGATTTTGTTTCATTTTTAGTTTTCCTTTTTAAATTGAGTGGGAGGTTTGTCTTTGTCATAATGTTCTCTTAGTTTAATTTAAGAAGTCTTATTTTTATACTATTATACATATATAATTTATATACCAATATACAGTGTGTGCGTGTGTTTGTGTGTGTGTGTGTATGTCTGTGTGTGCATAAAAATTCAACTTATACTGGGATATTGCTATTTTAGGTTCTGACTAAAAGACACGATTAACAGAACAATTTTGTTCCTTATTCCCCTCCCCCCCCCAAAAAAAAATCAAAGGAAGAACAGAAATATAATATAGATGCATTAGAAGATGGTTGCTATGTTACTACTGTAGCCCAAAGAAACTAAATGTAAAGCTGATGATATATTTTACCTTTAAAAATCTATGATAAATAGGTTTTGTAATAAGTTCCTTGGTAAGCACTGCATTATTTTTAAAAGAAAATAAATCTTTTTATGTTCAAAGGTATTGAAGTATATTGCTCATGAATGTACATAATTCTTAAGTCTACATAGGTTCATTCTTGTGACGCTAATTTTTTTCAAAGAATTTTGAATTAGGGACTTTGTCACAATCTTATAAAAGCTTTTTGGGAACATTTTTCCCATCCTGTTCTGCAATTTCTGCATCTCAATCTGTATTTTGATTGATGTGTTCCTACCAGGATATAATTAATCACTCTATCATAAATGATAAGGTTGTTTCAGTATTCCACTTTTTGCTTTCCAATCTTACCAGAGTGTGTGTCTTATTGAGTAAGTTGGTATGGGCATAATTTTTCAGAAACATACAACATTCTATAGAATGGCTAAATTTAATAATCTTTAAAAGGAACAGAAACACCAAAGTCTGTAATAGTATTAAGTATGAAATGCTATATATGCTCAGAATTCTAAGTGATAGAATGTTTCAAGAAAGAATGAGCGAGTCTGCCTTAAAATTAATAATTAATATTATTAATAATTATTAATAAATAATTAAAATTAAACAATTAATTATAAATCAAACTTTCATAATGTAATGTTATATATATATATTGTAATCCACATCTTTTTTAGACAGCATGGCCAATGAAAATGTGAATTGAAAAGCTAAGGTAAATTAGGTAAATTGGCAATTTACCTAATTAGGTAAATTATTTATCTAATTAGGTAAATTAGGTAAATTAGGTAAATTAGGTAAATTAGGAGACATGTTAGTCTAGAGGATATGATAAAAAGGATATGATGGATTTTTTTCCAAATAATATATTTTACTTAAAGCTTATGACTTTTATAAAAATGTGTAGTTGGGAAAGGTGCTATTAACTCCTTCAAATAAACTGGAAATAAAAGAAGTATTCCACAGCCATTTTGCACCTACAAATAAAAAGCACAATGAAAAAGAGTTGATGCATTTACAAAATCCAGTTATGCAATCTAGAACTCTCAGAATCATGAGCATTAGTTCCCATTTAAATCATTTGACCTTTTAACTTATGGAAGATCTAAAAATGAAGGTAAAACTGTCAAGCTGGAGGACATATCTTCGTTTTCTCAAAAAACTACAGCCTGATGTTCAAAGAATGGACTTTGAATCATATAAAACAGAGATACAGTTATTCTAACCTTTCTTCCTGATATATAGCAATAGCACTGAGACTTATATACTGCTTTATAGTGTTTTACAGCCCTCTTTAAGTGGTTTACAGAGTCAGCCTATTGCCCCTAACAATTTGGGTCCTCATTTTACCCACCTCTGAAGGATGGGAGGCTGAGTCAATCTTGACCCTGGTGGGATTCAATTTGCCAAATTGCAGAAGAAGTAGCTCGCAGTACTGCACTCTAACTACTGCGCCACCGAGGCTCTATATATATGAATATATATAAACTTCAGTTCCCAGAATTGTCAGAGTGGTATTATTGAAATCCTGGAGGGTTGAAATCCACACTTCTAAATAAAAATGTCTGGATTTTATATAGGTAGTGTTTGCTTAAGAACTATAAGTTACTCCGGAATTTTGTTTGTAAATCATTGTAGTGTTAAGTTACTATTTGACCTGATGCAATTTTATGATCATAAAAGTTATCATGTGACTTGATGCTATTTTATGATCATTTTTACAATAGTCACAAAGTGAATCAGTATTTCAGTCATTGAAGAAATCACACAGTTGTTAAGCAAGGCATGGGGTCATTAAGTAAATCCATTCTTTCTAATGGTCATTTACCCAAATATAATACAAATTTTATTTGGTTTTGATAATTATTCAGATCTTTTTTTAAAAAAATAACACATATGCACACAGTTGCTGTTAGCATAGAAGTGCACACCTGAATATCTGTCATAGACTTCCTGTTTTCCAGAATAAAAAATGGTAAAATAAACCAAAATACTATCCTAGCTCTAATCTATTGGCAGTGCTATCTGCTCTGTTCTTTGCCAAACATTGCTATAAACCACTATCCTACAGTGATCCATTTGACCAACACTCAGCTTTCAGCTCCCCAGATTCTCATTTCAACATGGTTATTGCTGAAAATTTTGGGAATTGGTTCTAGATAGAAACTCCTAAATTGGGGTTTGAATATGTACAAATTTGGGGGATTTGGTATTATTATAGCAAACTATTGTAACTCCTTTTGAGAATCAATTGATTTTAAGAGGAGAGTACAGATTTTTTTCAGTAAAATATTGTGTATTTTTAATAATGCTCTTAGGAAGACTGGGAAACAGATAAAATGGAAATAGTTTCATGTAAAAATTTTAAATGGTATGCTGATCTTTTTTTCTAGTAGGTTGCAAAATGTAAATGAAAGTTATATTTTTTTACAATTAGCAGAAACAACTGCCAGAAAATGAAATATTACTCTTCAATCCTATTTAAGATCAGATGTAAATCAGTTACACTTCTACAATTACTATTAATGTTAATATCTATCATATTATATCACATGTAAAACATTATGCAAAGTTTCACGCAATGTGCAATTTAAAAAGTAAAATATATCAAAACATGCAAAACATGTGGGAACTTCCAGCTTGCCATCCATTTTTTAAATTGGTTCCTGGTGCTGCATTAATTGCTAATCTGTGAGTAAGCAAAAAGTTAAGTCTTAGAGAAACTAACTTGCATGCATATGTGTCCCAACAGGGGAATGAATGAAATTCATTTGTTGAGACAGCACAATAATTTTACCCTGATGGTTCTAGAGGTTGTCTGATACAGCTCAAGTATGCTGGCCAAAATTCTGGACCTAAAAAAAAAACACCACAGTCTGATGGGAAAGAAAACCTAACATAATTACCTAAATAGATTTATCATATATAAATTTCTATTGCATTCAAAGTCTGGATTATGAATACTTGCAAACATTAAAAGAAAAGAAAATTAACTTTGAAATAGACATTCACTTTCTATTTCTTTTTCCATATATTTGTCTCAATAGGATGACCAAAAAACCCCCAAGGTGTCATCCATATATACTAAACAGCAGATAACTTACAGCTACTAGACATTCTTCAACAAAAGGTGTTAACATATGAGGTCGGATAGTGACCATAATATCCCTGAAGTCAATGGCTGTGACTCTTCCAGCTTGAGAATTGTCTCGTTGCACGAATGCTTGCTTTGCATGTTCCAACTGTATTTCCTATAAAACATAAAAAATAGTTAAAACTCATCTCTATCTCTGTTATTTTCTGCCTTTTCAATTTATTTTAATAAAGAATTTCCCAAAAAAACAGAACATAATTCATCAACAGTCAAGAACTTCCTTCCATCTATTGCTGAATAAGCTACATCTCCTAAATAACTTGCAACATTATTTCACCTTCAGCTGTTAGGATTTTACCATTGTCCTTTAGAAGACATTTATTCCTTTATCATCTATATGTTGTGTTTAATGCTGAGAACAGCTTGAAAATCTGATCCATGCTGTAGATATTCAATCTGCCTCATAGCAGGAAGTTATTCAAAGTTTATTAATGCTTATAAAGATAGTATTTTTAGTAGATTAAACTGTGATTCAGAGTGGGCATGAACATTTAAGTAGCACCTATTTTCAATCCCTAAAACCAAATACGTTTTTTCGAAGGAAGACACAACAGCTCCACATGTCCAGGAAATATTACAATTTCTTTAGGAAGCTGGAACACCCCTTCATGTTTTAACTTACCCCTTTCTATTCAAATCTGGATGTGGTTAAGTACTTTTATTTTTATCACAGAGCTAAACTTAATTGAAGTTACATCTTTTCATTAATACCCATGTAATTATGCTCACAATTTGTCAATACAAGCCAATCTATAGTTTTATTTTATAACAAATTAAAGCAGTTTTCATAGTATGTATCCCAAAGTGCTATATTCCATGAGTAAAGCATCGCTCACAGAATCTTCTAATATATATAAAAGAGAAATACCACTCACACATCAAAAAATTTCCAGAACTGTAAAGCCTACAAACTGGAAATTTGGCACATATGTTCCTCTTGGCTTCTAGGTGCTCACTAAGTAACAATTTTTCACAATGGCCATCAGAGTATTAGTATTTTGTATATTATTATTAACACACTCTGATGCTAAGGAGTTCTACTCCACCTCCCATCTGAAAAGAAATCTGTTCCAAATGCAAAACACAAGCAGAGGAAAGGAATTTCAGTTTTAATTTCACAGCAGCAACCAGCTTTTGTACAGAACAGTTCAGCTAAGCCACGCCCAAGCTCCTTGCTGTCTCTTTCTTGCTCACACAATAAATACTGTTTCAGTTACCTCTACTCTGTTATACATTAACAGGATGCTAGCCAGATGAATCCCGATGAATGTTGGTAGGCAGAGGCAGAATTTCCCCTCCTTATTTTCCTCCCCAAAAACTAAGCCCAACTACATAGTTTCATAGTGAAGCACGGGTATCGAGCTAGTGATGCATGTAACCTAATGCAAGCACTCATCTGAGGCTATATTTTTTAGATTTATAGATATTTGAGAAAATCCATGAAATAAATACAGTAAAATCCACTCAGCTACTCAGAAAATAACAAAAGGTACAATATTTAAATTAGCAACCAATGCACACAAAAATTCTCATTTTCAGCATTTAAGAAGCAAGATATAATTCAATGAGGTCTACATTAGCAAGATTTTAGCAGGATGTTCAGTGCTATCTGCTTTCTGCTAAAACCAATAAATCCAGTCTGGCAGGATGATGCCCATAGGAATCAAAATATATCACTAGCACTTGTGATATCCCCATATAGATAGGGGGAACTTAATCTTTTTTCTTTTCTTTTTAAGAATAAAAGCAAAGTGGAAATAATGGCAAAATTCAAATATTTACTATACCTCACTAGATTTTAGAATTGCTTAATCAAGCTTTTTTGAATCCTCATATGATTTTAGAACATCGTGGAATATTACCAATCCTGGTAATTCAATCCTGAGATTGACTCAGCCTTCAATCCTTCTAAGGTCTATAAAATGAAGGCCCAGATTGTTGGAGACAATATGTAAATAATGCTGACATTGTAAACTACTCAGAAAGTGCTATAAAGCACTATGGGGTGGAATATAAGTCTGAGTAATATTATTTTATGACTTTTAAAAATATTACAAATATATGCTTTTATAATATTCCATTCTGAGATGCTCGTTGATAATACTTATCAATGGGAACTAATAATATGCAACAGTGGGAATAGCTGTGCTGAGTCAAGTGAGCTCTAATCAATTAAAACATCAATTATGACTAAACTTAATATTTCAGCCTAGATAGTGCAAAAGATTTGGAAACTATAGCAAGAAAAAGAACAAATTTGCACCTCAAGTCCTGTAGTCATCAGTAAATACATTTTGAATAAACACTTATTGTGCCTTTTAGGTACAGTATTCAGACTGTGGACATCAAAAAATGAAGCTATTTTTAAAGTCATGTAGAGGATTATATTGACAGAATATTTGTCAAGCTGTTTATGTTGTACAGAAAAGCAGTTTTCATTTTTTCCCTTTTTTCTTCTCTTAATCTTCTTTTCTTGCAATGCCAGCTTAAGCTATACTTCACTGATTTCACTTACACCTACCTTTTTGTAAATTGCGGGGAACATCCCATAGCAATAGCAGAAAGCAAGATATTAGGAATAATTGATAAGGCTTCTCTGAATTTCCAATCAAATGATCCTAGCAATTATGGATAAATTTTGTGCTTTTACAATTAACCAATTAAGGGATAAGAATGTTTGTCATAAACACATTGAAAAGGAGACATCCTTTTATATTTTATAACCACAAAAGATTAGATGTTTAGCATTTAACACATCCAACATTAGATTTTAAGAATCAGATAAATGAATACATTTGTATTTTGAACCATTCTGAATTTTCTAGAAATAACAACTATCCTATCCCTCTAGAGACATCATTTGTCTTTTAAAGGGGAAAAGTAAAAAATCAGGTTGTTTGCCTGTAGCTAACACTATTCGATTGATGTTGCTTAGTCATCTTCAGGCTTGTGTCTTCGGCTTTCTGCTTCTCAGAGTAATGTGAGCTTGCAGCTGCTTCTTCCTTTTAACTGTTAGTGGGGGTGTGACTTGATTGGGTGGGGCTTGGCTGTGTGCTTGATTGGCGTGGGCGGTGTATTCTCATCTGCGTTGGGGTTTGGCTATGTTTGAATTGCGTGGGGGGTTGGCTGTGTTCCTGATTGGCTGGGGGGATTCTTGTTCATCTGGCAGGCTTGTTGTGCCTCAGGTTCAATCTTTAGTTTGCCGGGGTTTTGACGCTGGTGAAGATTCTGGTCTCTTGCTTGTTTGCTCAAATGTTCCATGTGTCATTGGCCACAGTCTTGCAAGTGTTGGGCATCTTTCACTATCACTGTATGGGTGTAGGCGGTTTGAAGCGGGTAGTGATTCGCAGGTTGCTTCTGGTCCTGTGTCGTGTCCTCATTATCTGTTGGAGTGTCGAGTCATGCTTTCTATGGCAGGTGTGTGTGTAGCATTTTGTTGTGGCACTCATGGGTTTGGGTGTCATTTCTTTCATGTTAGCCGTACTTCGTGTTGTTAATGAGGCGGGTTTCCAAATGGCTTGTAGGTGGAAGTATTCATATCTTGTTTATTCATGCTGTGTGGGCGGTATTCTTATCTCTATGGCATTTCTCTCTCTTTT
>BHFT01048699.1:0-15599 GCA_004320025.1 Laticauda laticaudata
CAAGCCTCTATATAAAGGGCTGCCGCGGCTTGAGCCAATGTTCCGTTACTTTTGCCGTTAACCGAATAAAGAGTTGTTAGTTGGAACCTGGTCTCACACGCTTCTTTTCTGGATGGAACATCTTTAATCTGTCTCTTCGGCAGAAATCCATTTTGATCAGGATGAATAAAATTGTTGAAGTATGTTTTCAGTCTTTCTGCCAGAATTGAAACAAAAATTTTATAATCTGAATTTAATAGTGACATAAGTCTGTAATTTTTAACTTGCTGTGGGTCTGTGTCCTCTTTAACTTGCTGTGGGTCGGTGCCAGTACAAGTAGACACAGACCCACAGCAAGTTAAGGAGGACACAGACCCACAGCAAGTTAAAAATTGTACCTCCGGTACAAGTGTTATATATGCTTCTGACTATGTTTTGGGTATTCTCTTCTTCGTCGTAACTTCATTCTTAATTTCTAATAAGTGAAGATTCAATGTTTCCTAGAATGTCTTATAAAATTCCACTGGCAAACTGTCTGGACCTGATGCTTTCCAAATGTTTTGTTTTTTTAAAGCTTCTGTTAATTCCATCATTGTTATGTTACTTTCTAACATTATTTCAATATCTTTGGGTATCTGCGGCATTCTTCTCAAGTCTCTTTCCTTTCTCAGTTTATATGCTAGCCATCTGCCTGATTTATTTGCATCTTCAAAATAGTTCTGCTTAGCATTTCAATTTTTTGTGCTATTTCTTCTTTTTCCATTAGCCCTATTTTATGCTTAGTTCTGTCCATTTTAATTTTAATGTCCTTTTTTTGTGGAAATTTCTGTAGTTCTTTTTCCAACTTCTTATAGTCATCTTCCNGTTGATATGTTTTTGCAGTGTAAGAGTTGCATATTACATGATAGCTTTTTTCTTAAACCAAATTGCTTATTAGAGAGTGGGTCGTTTGTCTCTAAGTGGAGGATAATGGATTGGTTAATAATTGATTCCATGACTTTACAGGTGACACAGCATAAGGAGATTGGTCTGTAATTTTCAACTTGGCTGGGGTCTCCCTTTCTGAAGATGGGGATGACTGTGGCTTGTGACCATAGTTTTGTCAAGGAGCTGGTCCTGAAAGATTTTTCAAAGATTATGCTTAGAGGTTCTGCTATGGCAGTGGGTAGTTTTTTAAAGAAGTAGGCACATATTCTGTTCAGTCCAATAGATAGGGATGGTTTTAGATTGTGCGGTGCTTTTTTAACAATGTCTTCTGTAAAATCGATATGTATTAAATCATTGTAGTTGTCTGTGGTTCGATGAGGAAATATCGGGCTTGATCCATTGTTGTTTACAAATACTGAGCCAAAGAATGTGTTAAAGAGGTTGGCTTTGATGGTGTTGTTGTTACAGTCTTTGCCATTAGGTCCTTTCAGGGTGGGATGTACCTTGAGTCCTTTAGTTTGTTGTTTACAAAATTGTAGAAAGCACAAGTGGAATTAGTGCATAGAAGGTTTTCCTCTTGTTTAATGTGATTATTAGTGCATTCAGTTTTTATCTGGTAGCACAGATTTTTGCATTGACTTTTGAAGTTGGCAACTTGCCTCCAGAAGTTGTGAGTACTCTAACACTGGGGGTTTTAAAGAAAAGATTGGACAACCATTTGTTTGAAATAGTGTAGGGTTTTCTGCTTGAGCAAAGAGTTGGACTAGAAGATCTTCAAGGTCCCTTCCAACTCTGTTGTTCTGAATTACTTCCTAGCATATAAAATCTTCTAAATGATACAACTTGCTTTTGGTAAGAAAATCAGTCTATTTTCTTATAAACATTAAGGATGAGAAATTTGGATTGCAGATTATACATACATCATATGAATTCAATTAATATTCCCAACAATATAATAAAAGAAGAGAGATATTAATATGATGCCAAAGTAGAGTGTTTTTTTCTTATATTATCATTTTATGGATATGCTGAAGTATCTGATAGTGATAATCCAGTGAAATGGTGTTAAGTATTTGAATTACCTATAGTCAGAGTAGGTTGTAGGGAAGGGAGGAAGCAAGTGTTCAGTAAAATAATACGGGTTCCAGCATAGTGTTTTTTATCTTTTTTTCCCTAAAGGTTAAGATAACAAACACACACACACAGAATTTACTAAAAGTAGATTGTGACAGGATCATAGGGGCTGAACTGGCAGGCAAATAGAATTAGTACCAAACGATATGACATAAATTTTAAGGAAAAAATGTGATGATGATAATAATTGTGCCCAAAACATGAATTATTCTGAATAAAGTCAATAGCTAGCAGCAGTATACCTCTATTAGACTTTTCCGCCTAAAATGTTATATTTATATGAGTAGTACAGCACATTTTGGCTACCAATAGTAGTAATTATCGTACAATATACCAATTTGATAAACAGTTATAAGGACATATGGAAGATTCTTGGCACTAGATATTTTATCATAGGGTCTGAGCTGTTCAGGTTTACTTTAGGGACTAAAGTATACAAATTACACTGCATTATCTTTTCTAAATGCATTATTACCTTATATGTCTATAATGATTGTTAGTCCTTCTGCAGACACATAAATACCAATGCAGTTAGTCTGCATTTAATAGCCACAATTGGGACTGGCAACTTGGTTATTAAATGAAGTGGTTACTAAGTGAGACTGTGACTATACTTATCATCTTAGTGAACCTTTCCTTTGGTTTGCAGACCTGTGAAGGTTATAAATATGCAAAGTGACTTTTTGATCAGTGTCACAATTGCACAGAGGTACTAAATGAGGCAATTGCCAAATGAGAACTACTTGTATTAGCATCCTACATTAGCATTCTTTTTTTTTAAAGTTTTTTTTTATTTAAAAAAACTACATTAGCATTCTTAATGACATTTAGCATACTCATGATGACAGCGAGTATTAATTGGAAACCTGGGTAGCAAGGATGAAGTGAAGTGAGAACAGAATACAGAATTGCTAAGCACTGTTGTGCACCACCCTTGTCACCCTTACAATTTATTTCTTTGGACTGAAAATTTGTCATGTGTATCCAAATATGTATCCAAACTTGTCATGACCCTGAAAAAAATTTAAATTTCAAATGGAACTTGTAAGGAAAATCTTTTTCTCAGTGTTCTCCATTTCTGTCTTCACAAATTTGACTCTCACGATTTCTTCTGCCTTTTCTGCCACTCATTATCTATTTAAGGCCCTGTCACATCGGCCGACGGATGCAAAACGTATGTAAAAAGGACACAGCGGATGAGAAAATGTTCCATCTCCATCCATTGTTATCCGATCTCAAAAGTGTCCCAAATTTGCATAAAGAGAACGGACAACAACGGAAAGGAACGGACGGGAAGAGGACGTAGCGAGGATGTTAAGCGGATGCTCCACAGAAAACTAGCGGATGGAAGTGGATGGAAGCAGATGACATGTCCGCAGAGCTTCCTGGGGAGAACAGCGAAGCAGACGCACAGCGGAAGGAGCGGATGCAGAGCGGATGCCTAGCAGATGACCAGATGTATCACGGATGTGCTAGCGGATGCCTAGCGGATGCAAAGCATTCATTGCGCATGCGGGGAGGATGCATTGTCAGTCCCGTGGATATAAAAGGAGGCAGCTCGCAAGCAGGTCACCATTCAGAGGAAAGACCTGCTGCCAGACACATCTCCAGCCAACAACCATGGGGAAGAAGAGGAAGCCTGTGCCTACTCCTGCAGCACTGGCAAGAAGGACAGGGCCACCACCCACCCCCTGGCACTGACTCTGCTTCTGCTGGGCTTCTGCTGCTGGAGCTGACTCTGCTGGTGCTGGTGCTTCTGCTGTGCTTGCTCCTGGTGCTGGGTGCTTACTCTGCTGGTGCTGCTCCTGGTGCTGTGGTGCTTACTCTGCTGGTGCTGCTCCTGGTGCTGCGTGCTAGTCTGCTCTGCTGGTGCTTACTCTGCTGGTGCTGCTCCTGGTGCTGGTGCTTTCTGCTGGTGCTTACTCTGCTGGTGCTGCTCCTGTGCTTTTGGCGTGGTGTGCTTTTGCTGCTGCTTCTGCTGGTGTGGGTGGTGGGACCAGCCCCTAGAACCTCAAAGCCCTACTGATGAGGGCCCAGAAGGCCCTGACGAAAGGGGCAATCGTGCGATAGGGAGAGGAGACAGTACTCCATTGAAGAGGAACATGAGCATGAGGTGCCCGAATGGCTGAGGAGAGAACGAGTACCTCTGGCGGAAGGGACACAGGCTCTATCGAGACAACAAGCGGAAGCAGGCGGCTTGAGAGAGAAGGCGGAGAGCCTGGGCTACACTTCGGAGGACTCCTCGGGTGGTGGAAGCATATGCACACCTGGTATGGAAGTTGCACCTCAAGAAGTCTGGCCAGGCCGCGGTCAAGTTCACCGACTGGGAGACCTACGTGATGGCAAGTGCAGCTTCTTGGAGGGTGAGGTCCGCCATTGAGGAGTAGCCCCTCTGTCAACCCGCTCTCTCAGGCAGCCAACAGCGAGCCAGTCCTCTTCTGGCCAAGTAGTGTGCTGGTCCAGGCAGGTACTGTGGAGTGCCCCATGACGGAGACCCCCCTGAAGCAGCTACACTCCACGTGGCGGATGCGTGGAGGACCCCCTGATGCAGTTGGAGCAAGAGGAGGCCACTGCCACCAGAGACCAACCCCCAGCTCCACCTCCACAGAAAGCAGGCAGAAAGCCAGACAGGAGGGAAAGAACCACCTGTACTGCTGGAGATCAGGGACACCATCAAAAGCAGCGTAGATCTCTCTCTCAGCTGGTACACTCCGACATACCATCCTCCAACAGAAAGCCCTTCCTCACCTACGTCAACCAGACCCTCATGGACATGTCCGAAACCCAGTACCAGGTGATCAAGGAGAGGATCACATGTCCTCTGCACCACCCTCCAGGCCCAGCTGAACCTGCTCCGACACAGTCCAGGTCTATTCCTCCACCCAATGACATAACAGCCCTTCCAAGGCTTTCAACATCCCCTCACCTACCAAGGCTATGGCTACCAGGAGTTCCAGCAGCACAGGCAGCCCTTCCCAGTCCAGGCACAGGTTCATCGCACGCCACAGGTGCCACTGATGCCACGATGCCACTGATGTCACAGATGCCACCAATGCACCAACGCCACAGAGGCCACCGATGCCACAGATGCCGCCGATGCCTCACCTCGCTCACCTGCACACCAGACAGCCCCACTACACTCCTCCTTCCTCCACCCCACAGCCAAGCCCGGACTCAGAACATCTGTCATCGGTCTTGGGACTGACACCCCATGTCATGAAGGAAGGGGCTCTCAACATCACAGGACTGAGCCAGCTCTCTGAGAGCTTTCCTCCACACACCTCCCCTGTTTCCTCTCGGGCCAGGCCACCCAATGGCACCTCAGACCAGCACTCCAGCAGCAGCCACCTCCACAGCACCTGGACCCTTCACCCCTGAGACTATGGGCATGCCTCAGAGTGAATGAGAAGAGTGCCAGAGACTGGGTTGCTACCTTTTGACTTTATCTTTGCTTGGGACATTTACTTGGGTCATTTTGCTTTTACAGTTTGTTATTAATAAAGTTTATCTTTGCTTCACACACTGGTTCAGTTCTTTTAGTAAATAAAGTCTTGTGGAACTTTTAGAAATGTTTTTAGCCTTTGAATGCTTGTGGATGGGTAAGGATAGCAGTGGATGGCAGGATACCTGTGGGATGGGTAATAGCTGTGGGATGGTTAGGATTAGCAGTGGGATGGGCAGGGATACCTGTGGAATGGGTAATAGCTTGGATGGGTTAGGATAGCAGTGGGATCGGCAGGGATACCTGTGGGATGGGTAATAGTGTGGGATGGGCAGGAATATCTGTGATGGGTAATAGCTGTGGGATAGTTAAACCTCCAGTGCAAGCATAGTGGGGACTGTATGGTCCACCCTCTCAGTGCCACACCTATGGCCCTTTATTATCAATAACAATTTAATCATTCATCAACACATTTCAACATAAACACAACTCTTTATTAAATGCCCTGTTCATTGTAAGGCTACTCAACATACATGGCACAATCTATCAGTGTGATGAGACAGGCTGAAGGAAGCATCATTAAGCATCTACCATCCTGTCTTGCCACTCCACTGCTCCAGCTGGGGAGTTGCCACCAGTGTTTCAGGAGGTTGTGCTGCTTCTTCCCTTCACGTGAAGCTCTGTTGGGGCCTTGCACATCCACAGTATCTATCAGGTTTCGCCCTTGCCTCCATTCACCAGGTCCATGTCCACAGTGCCTTGTTGGTGGTCCACAAGCCTGTTCTGCACTGGGTAGCAGTTGCGCATGAGATTGTGCAGGATGCAGCAAGCTTTCACGATGTTCCTCACAGTCTCTGGGCAAAGCTGCATGGTGGTGAAGTACCTGGAACCTCTTGGCCAGGGAGATGCCAAAGGCATTCTCCACCGCCGTCTTGCCCAGAAGCCTGTAGTTGAAGATCCTCTCTTCACGGGTGAGGCATCTGGAAGTGTAGGGCTTCATGAGGTAGGTTCTGAGGGAGAGGCGTCATTCCCCCATGATGAAGTAGGGCACATCTTGCGTGTCGTTGGGCAGGGTTCTGGATCTGGGAAGCCCATGATGAGGTTGCGTTCCAGCCCTCCTTGAGGTCACTGGCATTGTATACCTGGGCATCTGAAGCTACCTGTTGCCTGAAGCATCGATGTACATGAACTTGTAGTCAGCATCGACCATGGCGAAGAGGATTGATGCTGAAGAAGCCCTTGTAGTTGAAATAAGTGGACCTGAGTTGGCTGGAGCTTTGCAGGCCACGTGCTTCCCATCTATGGCTCCAACGGTGTGGGGGAAGTTCCACTTTGATACCACTGCTCTGCAAAACTTTCTTCCAGCCTTCTCAGTGGAGGGGCACTGGAGGAGCTCCTCCAGGTATTCTTTGATGATGGCTTACCACTTCTCTGACCACAATGCTGATGGTGTTGTGTGGCACCCTCCAGGCATACTGCCTGTTCAGTACGTGGTCCTGAAGGCCAGGTTGTGCAGAGTCAGTGCCACCTCAGCCCGGGTTCAGGCTGGGCCAGAAGTTGGTGTTTTGCCTTGGTCAACCTGGGTCCTCAGCTGTCCCACACTTCGTCAAACGTGGCTGGTGGCATCCTCATGAAGTTCTGAATGCACGAGTGTCTTCGTTCCTCAACTCCACCACTCAGCTTGTTATACAGTTCGTACTCAGCTCTTCTCGCGATCCATCTTTGGACCCACACACTTCTTGGACGCCTCCTTTCTTCCCGTAGAACAGGTGAGAGAGCCTGTAGAGGACTTCGCACTGTTGTAGAACAATGGCGGCTACCAAAAGGAGTGTGCGACGATCCATGTGGGAGATGACTGGATGCTGTGGAAGAGCAAGAGCAAGATCAAGCTGAAGAGATCTGCACAGCAGGGCTGCTGGACTGAAAGTGAGATCCAGTGATTTCTTGCCTTTTTATGGGAAATATCATTTTTCCACTAGGTGTCCTTCCACATACTCCAGGCATCCTCCAGACATCCTAAATATCCGAGATAGGTCCCCTATACGAACGTTTTCCGTTTTAATGCTTTATATGCGAGGGCATCCCCTTCATCCCTTTTACGTCCATGCTACTAACGCTACATGTCCGTTCCGCGTCGTTTCGCTTCCTCCCTGTGTCATTTTCCTGTTGGAGTGGATGCGAGTTGCATGGATGCGCAGCGGATGTCTAGCGAGATATAGCGGACGCGTAACGGATGATGAGGACGTATAACGGATGTTCCCATAATGCGTAGCGGATGTAGAATGGACGTGTTGGATACTTCATCCGCTCAAAAAGTTTTGCAGACTCAAAACTTTTTGAGTGGATGAAATTCAGGTAGCCGGATGCTGGACGGATAGGCGAGAACGTATGAAAGTAACGATCGCAGTGATTACACGAGAACAGAGTTCATCTGCGCCTTGAACACATAGCGGATAGGCCCAACGATGATTTCTCCAATCCATAACTTGAATCACATCTTTCCATCCCGTTCTGTGTGGCTGTGTGTGGTAAGCAGTGGCGCGTTTTTGTAAACCAGCTGATTTTAGACATTAAGAGTGTCTCTTCACAATGAAGAGGCGATGTGATGCGTACTACTTTCTTCTGCTATCAGCAAAGTGTCATGTGTAACTTATTGTTGCCGGCAGTCGATGTTTACGACTCGATCACCATTATTCTGTTCTTTGCCTGTTAATTATGTTCAACATCACTTGTCGCAAGATCTCTGAATCAGGTGCGTATAATGTAAGCATTGAGACAAGCTGTACTTTATGTCTGTTGGGTAAGACGTACTTGTACGATCGCCTTTGAATCTATACAGTGGTATAAGCTATTTGCCTACTTATTCTTATGTCTAATGTACTAGAACTGAAAGTATTCTAGTTATTGCTCTACCTCAATCTAATATGTACAACATGGACAGCAGATCGTATGTTTAGTGTTCACGACCAATTCTAGTGAAGACGCTGCTGGTATTATAGAATTCATGACTGTCTCTGCATGGAAACTGTCTTAGAATTTAACCTCTGCAAATCTTGAGTGATAATGCAGATATGAGTGATAAATAGATTTCCTATCTCGTTTGTGCCACTCTAAGTGAACATATATTTTTTTGTTGTCTTGACACTAGTATATCCTTAACTGTTAGTACTTTCCAAGTTTTTCCAACAGAGGCAGTCACTACCTTGTCGCTGCTGGTTCGTTCTTTGCTACTTTCACCTTTATCCAGAGTCAGACGCATTTTACAAGATCTAATTATTCTAAAGGAGATCCTAATTTATCATGTACATAGCGATCATTTGTTCTAGTCTTACGTTATTTCTTATCTGTTTATAGTTAGTCTGTCCTGTCTCCAAGTTCTATCTCATGACGACCTTCTCCTCCACCAAGCAATAAGCCATCCAATAACTTTTCCTTACCTGACTTCTTCAGTGCGCAGCATGAGTGCTCTCTAGAAGTTAGTCGCAGGAATTATCACGGATCGCGATACGTTGTTAACCCCCTCTGACCTAGGTATTAGGCATAACATTGTAGAAATGTTTTTCATGAAGTTTTTGAGTTGAGCGTCTTTCTGCGAGCCTGTGTTTTTTGATCTGTCATTACTTGGAACTCAGGCATATCATCAGTTACGTCAGAGAATAAACAGAACGTGTGCGTCTCTTTTATAGTAATCAGTAGCATGCCGTTGCCAGTGTTATGGTTGGGACGATAATTTTTCTGTTCTTGATAGTTCGCGATCCATTCTAAGCGACTATCATTGCCCTGATCATCTTGTCTCGCAAGTTGATATCTCCTTATTAATTAGGGTATTGAGTTGTAGCCTTGATATTTTTTATGGCGGGGGGTGCTTATACTTAGTATTGAATTCTACCTATCTGCTTGTGGGTAGTGTTAAATTTATCTAGTCGAGTACATGGTGAATCCTGGTCATTTTCTTTCTTTTTTAAATTTAGTTTCCTTCTTCAAGAGCAATGCACAATTGTTTATTTGAGTATGCCAAAGTTACACAAATCCTTGTGAAGTCGTCGTTTGAGGATTAGCAGGTCGATACTAGGTTTAGTGTTCGCCAGTTGAAAATATGGTTAAGACTAGTCAACGTATTTGTGAGACTTAAGTAATTTATTCATATTTATCTATCTGGATTGGGAAACTCAGTATTGAGAAGTACCACTCTGTTAGTCTTCCGTTGCCTAAATTCCTACCGATACAGTGAGTCGATTGATGTCGCATGATGTAAATGATTATAAACCCTCGTGAGTGCTAAGTCTGTCAAGTGCTAGTTGCTAAGGATAATCTATTTGTTCCTTTACTATTTGATAATTGCATCCTCCAAAGACAAAAGCTTAACTGTGACAGTCTTCATTGCATTCTAATGCTGGTTATTGCACCCATTCGTGTCATTGCAATGTCTTTTTTACATATATTTGGGTCCACTTTACTCTTAACTATGCTTATGTAGTTATAGCATCCATTTCCCTTTAATTTTTCAATGCTATCAGGATAGATGTCTTCAGCGATGTATTCTTCATTCATGTTCCATTCCTTCAAATCCAGATCTTCTAGTAGAAAATAAAAGGCCAGAGGAGCAAATCTGTTCTTTCTCTTGTACATGTTCATTGTGTATTTTTTCCTAGCCCCCTTACAAGAAGTCTGCAGTTACATTTCTGACCTCTGAACTTATGAAGCACTCATAGATGTGGATAATGAACTGCCTGCAGTACTCCAAAAATGGCAAACAGCCCAACTGTCAATGAATAATCGACCAAAAGGGAAAGGGCAAGTATGAACATCATGAGAGCACTAGCGCTGCTAGGTCAGCACCCTCATGGATGTGCCCAGCTGTGGAAATGCCTGGCAGGAGGCCCTGGGAGCATCTCTTTCTCTCTTTGCGCCAATGCTTGCTGGCAAGTAGAGGCCAGTGGCTACAAGCTGGATGAGATAGTCTCTCTAGCACATGATCATGTCATGCAGTTTGATAGTGGTGTGGCTAGCAGGCAAGGAGGGGCAACGAACTACATCGTTTCTCTCATCGACCACACAGTGCAAGGAGAACACTTGGTGTTGCGAGACACGGAAGGAACAACCACAATCACGTAGCCTCCACCCACTGCATTTCCAAGCACCTCTCACTTTGGCCTTCTTTGCGTATACAGTACACATACAATGCCTGCCCTCAGTCTGTGCATGTCCAGCTGTTTTAACCAATTATAGCAGCGGTGGATTCAAAATTTTTTAACTTAACATTTCTGGTGGCATGACTTGTGGGGGTTGTGGTGGCTGCGCTTGGGGCGTGCTTTGATGGGCAGTGGACAGGGGAAGGGATAACTGTAAAATCCTCCATTCCCTCCTCACCTGCCGTTGGGGAAGGTTACTGCAAAACCCATTCCCTCTCCTACTCCATTAACCTGGCTTTCTGAGCTTCTTTCTCCTGTGGCATGCAATAAAAGAGAACCCAGGCCAATCAGCTGGGACTCAGGAGACAGAGAATAGATGAAGGATGTGGCAACTCAGAGGTGGTATTTGGCCAATATATTCTCTAAACTACGGTTCTCAAACTACTGAATAAGAGCTTTCTGCTACTGGTTCTCCAGAACTGTTCAGAATCTGCTGGAATACCATTTCTGGTTCATAGGGTAAAGGCAAACATTTGATTTAATAACTTGTTGTTGCAGATTTAAGAATAGACTTTGGAATGGGAACTACTTCTAGAACTAGCATCTGGCTGTATACTGATTTGGATTGATAGATGATAGATAGATGAGATAGATAGATAGAGTACGATAGATAGATAGAGTAGAGGATGGGATGGATGGATGGATTGGATGGCACTGGAAATGGGATCGGACTGGATGGATGGATCAGATATGATGACCGCAGGCGTGTGCACAATAGCAACACAGGTCAGTATTAAACAATAATGAGTCCCTGTTATTGACTCGCAAACTTTGCTCCCAATATCAGGTTACTATCTCTGGCTCGAGAAAAACGCTCTGGGAAAGCCTTGACTGCAAAATAAGTACAAAACACATGAGCAATACAAACTGTAACTTAAAGTCCAAACACGCCAAAACTAAGTATTAGTTTACAGCAGAGCAGGACCAAGAATTTCAGATTTGAAAAGCATGGCAAAACTCACATGGTTGTGGAAATGCCAGGAACATAAGGATAAAGGTCATGGCAAACACATGATAAAGTCAACTTTGCTCCAACAGCAGTCTGTCGGCACACAGTCTGCTTGTCTCATCTTCCCAGCTGAAGAAAGAAGTTCATCAGATCCCCTTTCCTGCCCTCATAGCCATGCAACCCACATTGCTTCTTCTCCGTTTCCTCCGTGTGCCTTAGATGAAGATGGGGGTAAGGACTGGGTCTCTCCTCTAACTCCATCTCCTCATTCATCTCTTCCTGCTCTTGGCCCAGCAGGGATTTGCCCTTCCCCATCTCCTCCACAGCCAACGGAGCCACACTCCCACTCCCTGTCCATGTGTAGGCTTCTCCTCAAGATCACACTCCAACAGGAGAATGACAGATAATGATTAGATAGATAGATAGATAGATAGATAGATAGATAGATAGATAGATAGATAGATAGATAGATAGATAGATAATCTTTGTTGATCCTTATTGAAGTCTCTAACATAGGAATGCCCCTTACTCGTAAATCAATGTGTAGATTAAAGAATACACATACATACAAACATACAGTAATTCAACAAAACATTTTTCACATGTATTAGATAACCCAAGCAAGAGTTCAAAGGGACTGAATACAGTGGTGGTATTCAAATAAAGTTGCCACCGGTTCAGTGTGCGTGGCTTGGTAGTCCTGCTTTGCATGCATGCACACTTTGCGTGCTCGNATAAAGTTGCCACCGGTTCAGTGTGCGTGGCTTGGTGGTCCTGCTTTGCATGCATGCACACTTTGCGTGCTCGCGCACGCCAAACACGCACTTTGCACAGGTGCAGAGGCTTTCTAACTTGCCTCCTGCAAGCCTGCACGATGCTGGTCACTGCAGCAGCAGCCATGCAATGCTGTTCTGCACTGCGCAAAACAGCTGTGCTTTGAATTCTGGCCATAAAAGTGAGTATGGGAGCCCGGGCAGGAGGGTGGACCAAACACAGAGCAGCGAAGAGAACTGGTTCAGTCTCCACTGCTCATCACTGCTACCAGCTCTCCAGAACCAGGCAGAACCAGTCGAATACCACCACTGACTGAATATTACCTTCAGTAGGCTGGAACTGTAAAATAAGTGAGAGGACAATTATGCCAGATAGGCTTGTTCTACTATTGCTCTGTTTTGGTTTCATATAACATACGAGTTTTTTTTAATGTGGTGTTATAAAGACCAATTTTTTAAATAAGAAAATGTTTATGGATTTTTAAAATTGCAATACCTAGAACAATAAACTGATTATATGAAAAATATAGGGAATTCTGAGCATGGCAGAAGCAAAGTTCACCCTTCAGTTTTGAAAAGGCAGTGTAACTGTACATTTATAATCTCGGTTCTTGCAAATTGAGTTTGCTTTCTCTTTTCAAGCTGACTAGCTATCAACATAATGTAACACCTGATCAATGTTATTTTATGCATTCAGAGTTTAATTCTATTCAAAAACTACTCCATATGATTTCTTATATGCAGCACAATGCATGCTTCTTTTTTCTGTATTTTTCTGTCCACTTATCTTTTTTCTTTGTTATTTCTAAGATACACAAAGTACTTTTATTCTTTTAAAAATAATGATCTTAATAAATGTTTTTGAAGCAAGTGCATTTTCAAAGTACAAAAGCAGTGGATAATTAAGTGCCAGTCTGTAGATTAATTCAGGAAGGGATATCACTCAAGTTGAGCACTTACTGGAATTTGAAAAAATAGTAGTGAGTAGCTGTGGAATGAAAATATGAGTCTGAATATAAATTCTTAGGATTTAGGTGCATTCTGAAAATGAGCTTTGCTGACTTTCTGTAGCAATTGACTAAACTCCAGCCTATCAGCTAAATTACTTTTACTCACAATACTAGAATATTCAGAATCCCAGATCCTCGGAAAGCAGGATCTGCTTCTTTTAAGGGATAGACTCATATTATGAAGAATGATATTTGTGCTATTGTCTCTGTAAAACAAAGAGGTAAGAAATTTTGGGACACAAGAAGCCAAAAGGAATATTTATTCTAAGTTGTTTCACTCAGTTGTCTTCAGGATTTTCTACCCCAAAATGAACCGCCCCAGTCAAGTTGTGTGCTTTTGATGACTTGCTTACAATCCAGAAAATTTAAGCAATTCAAAATCAGGCATATGAGTTACTTTTCTTGCCCTGTAGATCTGCTTGTGAGCCTGTGATCATAGCTTGTGAGCAATGTATATGTCTATACATAAACATATACATGCAAGAGAGGGGGGAGGAGAGAGAGAAAGAGAGAGAGAGAAAAAAAGAGAGAGAGAGAGAGATTGTAGATGGATCCACCAATAACTATGAGTGATCCCTTATATTTTTATTTATCGTCTATCAATTTTACCACCCTACATACCTATCTCCTTCCTTCCTGATATAAACAAATATTTAACTCATGTCCTAAGGGGCACTTGATTGGTAACAACTGTAAAATAATCATGCCAGATACATTTGTCCTACTATTGCTCTGTTTTGGTTTCATCTAACATATGTTTTTTTAAATGCAGTGTTATAAAGACCAATATTTAAAAAAAATATATTTATGGATTTTTGAATTGCAATATCTGGAACAATGAACTGATTATATGAAAAAAAATACAGAAACACAAAACCTGGCAAATGAAATAGAAGCACATAAACCACTAACTATAACCAAGAGCTGAAAAGCTGTGCAAATGAAATGTTTTTCACCTGTCTGCAAAAACAAGTGAGATTTGAGTAGTCCATGTAGCTCTGAGGAAAGGGAATTCAAGAGGTTGGAAGGCATTGCTGAAAACGCTTGTTATCTGGTCCACTCTCCATAAACCTCAGGGAGGAAAAGATAGCCTCAACTGGACCTTCACCAGGATTTTCAGGTCTAAAGTGAGTCATAAGTAGTGTTACAAATGAAGCTGGGTGATGGCCAATTGTTACAATTTTTACCTGCTGTTTTAATGGGATCTAAAAATTTAGGAGAATCATTGCCCCCAAGTTATGAGACATCAGATTCAGGGGAAATGAGATTCCCACTGAGAATAACTACTAGGATTAATGTTATTGGGTTGCCTAGTTTCATTTAATTATGTTGTAAGTGAATACACCATATTGTTTCAATGCAGTGAGATTTGTAATAGTCTAGCTGTTTATTAATAATCAACAACTCCAACTTGATGGAATCTCATTTGATTCAATCTAGACCCTTAAAGCCTTAAATTTGATTCAATCTAGACCCAGACAATGATTCAAAAAATTTAATAAATTTATGGAGCTTAGGTAAAATTTTGGTTTGTACAGAAAAAGCAGTTCCATTGCCATATAGGATCCCCAAAGAAAGATATTATAATGTGATTTCCAGTGCTCAGGCATGTCTCTTCCCTTTTCTGAATTTATATGGTATTCAGCTTTGTTCGGGTATCATTATAGTTCATTATAGTTGTGCTTTTAAAGTTGTAGCAACATTTCAGCAGAATCTCATCTGCCATCATCATGCCTCTGTACGGTGTTCGTCTGTGAGTCAGACTTTTACAGCCATTTCTGTTTTAAATTTGGGGCTAGCCGACTGCTGTGCCAAATATTTTTTTTTTATCCTGATTGGTTGGGAGTTTTGGTCTGTTTATTGGTCTTGGAGTTTGCTGTGTTCTGCTTGATTGATGTTTCTAATATCTGCTGTCTGTTTTATAGCTTTTTTTGTCTTGATTAGCTGGCAACATTGTGTTTGCTGTATTGGAGGCTTTTAAGGCTAGGTCCCACTGGCCGACGGACGCAAAATGTATGCATAAAGGACACAGCGGACGAGCAAAATTTCAGAGGTAGCTCCATCTGTTGTCATCCGCTCCAAAAAGTGGTGAAAATTTGCATTAACAGAACGGAAAAGAACGGAAAAGAACGGACGTGGGTAGTATGTAGCAGGGATGTTAAATGGATGTTCATAAGAAGCCTAGCGGATGAC